>CAUYQG010024786.1:0-10641 GCA_963574415.1 Tarsius wallacei | reverse complement strand
ACTGGATGCCTTAGTGACAGTAATGGATGATTCAAGAAACTTGGCCACCTCTATTGTTGATGTCACAGTGAGTAGTCCTACTCTGTGATGGGTGCCCTGTGAATGGTGTTTCTCTCTGTTGGGTGTTCCAGTGACTGGTTGTCCTCTGTGATAAATTCCACAATAACTGTCTCCTGTATAATGGGTGACCCCGTTACTGGTCCTGTCTGTTATGGGTATCACAATGAACTGACTTTGTCTTTTCTGTGTTGGCTTCCTCAAGTACTGAGCCTTCCCTGGGATCAAGCCCCAGTGACCAGTCACTCCTTATCGGTGCCACAGTGACTGTCCCTACTCTGTAATGGATGCTTTTGTAGCTTTCCCTTGTCTGTGAAGTGTGCCCCAGTGACTGGCTCTCCTTTTGGATTGTTACTCCAGTGACTGGATCTTACCTGTGATTGGTGTCTCAATGACTGGTTCTCCTCGGTGTTAGTTATCCATATGACTAACTCTCCTCTCTAATGGGTTTCTTAGTGAGGAGCATTAATCACTATGGTTGCCAAAATTAGTGACTCCCCCTATAATATGTACATCAGTGACTGGCATGTCTCTTTGATGGGAGCCCCAGTGACTGGTCCTCCTTTGTGATCAATGCCCCAGTGACTGACTCTCATCCATAATGGATACCATAGTGACTAGATCTGCTTTATGATGCTTACGCCAGTGTCTGGATTTCCTCTGTGATGGGTGTTCCAGTGACACACATCACTCTCCTATGTGATGATTACTCAATTGACTGGACCTCCTCCATATGAGTGCTCAGTTACTATGCCTCCTCTGTGATTGGTGACCTGTGACTGGCCCTCTTCCATTATTATTTTCCAGTTATCAACCATCTTCTGTGATTGGTGTCCCACCTCCTGTGTCTTCTTCTTAATGGATGTTCCAGTGGTTGTCCCCCCTTTGTTTGGGTGATCCAGTGATTGTACTCTTGTGTAATGTGTGCCCTTGTGGGTGCATCTCCCATATTATGCTACTTCAGTGACTGTCCTTTATAAATGATGGTTCCCCCAGTGACTAGCTCTTCTTTGTAATTACTGTCCCAGTTATTACAAAGTCCTCAATTAGTGGACTTATTCTGGCCTTTCTCTGTGATTGGTGTCTAATTGACTGGCCTTTTTGTTGTGTGCCCCAGGGAACTGGCTCTCTTCTGTGATGGGTGACCCAGTGATTGGCCATTAATGATTAATTCCCCAGTGGCTGGACATCCTCTGTGATGGAAACCACAATGGCAAGCCCACTTCTGTGATGTTACAATGACTTACCCTCCTATGTGATGCATGCCTTTGTGACTGGCCCTTCGCTGTGATGGAGACCCCAGTGACTGACCCTCTTTGGGAAAAACTCTCCAGAGTCTGATGCTTTTCTGTGCTGGGTATCAGACTGATTACTTTTTCACTGTGATGGCTACCCCATTGTCTGACCTTCGTGTGAGAAGACTTTCTCCATAATGTGTGCCCCGGTTAGTGTGCCTCCTCTATGATTTTTGCTCTTTGACTGGACCTTCTTTATAATAATGCCCCAGAGACTAGCCATCTTCTGTGATAGTTGTCCCACCTAATGGGCCTTTTCATAATAGGTGCCCCAGAAGCAGACCCTCAATTATGATGGGTATCCCACTACTGGATCTCTCCCATAATGTGTCCCTCAGTGACTGGATCTCCCCTGTGATTTCTGCAACAATGACTGCCCTTAATATATAATGGGTACCATAGTGACTATGCCTTCTCTGAGATTAGTGTTACAGTGACTTGGTGTCCTCTATAATGCATGCACCATTGACTGGGCATCCTCTGTGATTATTGCCCCAGTTAGCAGCCTTCTTCCAAATAGGATGCCCTTTAGAATAGCCTTCCTCTGTGAGGGCTGTTCCTGTAATTTGTAATCCTCCATAATTGTCCCAGTTCCTCTATGTTGCATGTCCCAACTACTAGAAATTCTTTGTGATGGGTGTCCCAGTGACTGGCTCTCCTCCTTCATAGATGCCCCAGTTACTGACAGTCCTCTGTTATAGTGATTGTGATTGTTATTGTGATTAAGTGTCCTGCTCTCTTGTGTGATTGATGCCCCCAGTGACTGGTTCACTCCATAACAGTTGCTCCAATAACTAGCTCTACTCTCTGATGGTTGTCACACTTATTAGTCCTCCTCAACAATGTGTGCTCTCATGGCTACCTCTTCTTTGTCATGGATAGCCCCATGATTGGCCCTCCTATGTGATGGGAGTCCCAGTTAATGACCCTTCTCAGAAAAGGTTGTCCAGTGATTGGCCATTCATGATTATTTCCCCAGTGGTTGGACTTCTTCTGTGATGGAAGTCACAATGACAAGCCCACTTCTGTGATGTTACTAACAATGACAAACACTCCTATGTGATGCAATGCCTTTGCAACTGATCCTCCTCTGTGATGGATGACCCAGTGACTGACCCTCCAATGTGAAAAACTCTCCAGAGTCTGATGCTTCTCTGTGCAAGGTATCAGACTGATTTTTTTTTTTTTACTGTGATGGCTACCCCATTGTCTGGCCTTCCTGTGAGATCAGAACCCCAGTGAGTGAGCCTCTTCTAATGAGTGTCCAGGGACTGGCCCTCCCCTACTATGGGTGCCTCAGTTACTGACCATCATCTGTAATGTGTGCTCAGTAACTGGCCTGTCTTTTATAATGGGTGAACTAGTGACTAGCCTTCCCCAGTTACTGGCCATCCTCTGTAATGGGTGCCACAGTGACTAGTCCTCTTCCATGATGGATTTGCAGTAACTGAACCTCCAAAATAAGTGCCCCAGTGACCAGCCCTCCTCTGTGATGGTTACTCCAGTTTGGGGGCCTTCTCCATAATGTGTCTCAGTAATGGACTACATCTGTGGTGGGTGTCTCAGGGAATGGGCCTCCAACATGGGGTGCCCCAGTGGCTGGACCTCCTCTATTACTAGTGCCCCAATGATTGCTTATCCTCTGTGATGGGTACAATATTGACAGTCTTCCAAATGGTGTTCAGGTAACCAGGCATCTCCAAATGGGTGCTTCAGTGACTGGACTTCATCTGTGATGGATTCTCCAGTTTCTGAGCCTCCTCCATAATGGGTGTTTCTTTTACTGGTCCTCCTTTTTTATTGGTGTCCCAGGGACTGGTCTTCCTTTAAATTAAGTACAGCAAATACTATTCCTACTCTGTGATGACTGGACCTCCATGGGAATTGGCACCAAATTGGGTGCTCCAATCACTAGACCAACTCTGTGATGAGTTTTCCAGTTACTGGACCTCCCACTTAATAGGTATTCCATTCACTGTCTGCATTCTGTGATAGTTGCCACAATAACTGGGCATCATCTAAACTGATTTGCCCAGTGCCTGTTCTTCCTTTGTGAAAAATGCCTAAGAGACTGATCATTTTTTATGATGTGTACTACACTAATTTAACCTCCTCTTTGAATGCTGTTCCAGTTATTAGCCCTCCTCTGTGATTGGAGCCCAATTAACTCAGTTTCCCTGTGACTGGACATAGTGATGGTTGCCTTAGTGACTGGCTCTCATCTGTGGTGTGTACCTCATTGATTTACTCTACTGTGTGGTGGGTGTCTTAATGACTGGTCCTCATCAAACATAGATATCCCAGTGACACATGCACCTCTGTGATGTGTGCCCTAGTGACTGGCAATCCTCTGTGATGGGGGCCCCAGTAATTGACCTTTGTAATGTTTGCCTTAGTTACTGGTCTTTCTCTCTGATGTGTGCAGCAGAGGCTTGTCATCCTCTGAGATGTGTATCTCAATGACAGTCCGACCTTTGTTATGGTTACACCAGTGCCTAAACTTTCTCTGTGATGAGTGCTCCAATTACTGGTCCTCCTTTATGATAGGTGCCTCAGTGATTGACCCTCCTCTGTGATTAGTAACCCAGTAATTGGCTTCCAAATGGGTGCCCCATTGCCTGGACCTCCTCTGTGATAGGTGCCTCAGTTACTAGCCCTCCTTTGTGATAGGTACCTCAGTTACTGACTCTCTTCTCTGATGCATGCTAAAGTTACTCCCCCTCTTCTGAGATGCATGTTCCAGAGACTACACTGCCTCCTAATGTGTGCCCTATAGAGTGGCCCTCATCTGTGATGCTGCCCTAGTGACTGTGCCTCCTTTGTGATAGGTGCTCCAGTGAATAACTCTCCTCTGTGATGGGCATCAAACTAAATTTGCCTCTTTTTGATGGCTAACCCTGTTACTGGATCTTTTTGTGATCAAAGTCCCATAACTGATCCCTTCTAATCATGTCCCCCATCAACTTATTCGCTTCTTTGATGAGTACCACAGTGACTGCCTACACTTTGTGATGTGTGCATCACTGACTGACTCTCTTCTCTGATAGTCGCCTCAATGACTGTTTTTCTTCTGTGTTGCTTGTCTCTGTGACTTGTTCTCCTTTCTTATGGGAGCCCCAGTGAGTATCTGTGATGAGAACTCCAGTGAATGGCCCTCCTTTATAATATGTTCCCAGTGACTGGCATATTTGTTGATGCGTGCCACAGTGACTGACCAATCTTTGTGATGGGTGCCCCAGTGACAGCTCCTCTTCTGTGATCAGTGTCCCAGTGAATGTCTCTTATGCATGAAAAATGCCCTAGTGACTAGTCCTCCTCTATAATTGATGCCCTAGTGTTTGTCTTTCCTCTGTGATGTGTGTCCCAGTGACTGAGCCTCCTCCTTAATGTGTATCCAATTGACTGACACTCTCCTGTGATGTGTGTCCCAGTGACTGGCTCTCATCTGTCATGGCTGCCCCAGCGACTGAGCCTCTTCCTTACTGGGTACCGAATCGACTGACCCTCTTCTATTATGAGTGTCCCAGTGACTAATTCTGCTCTGTGATTGGTGCCCCAGAGACAGGTTCTCATCCATAATGGTTACCCCAGTGACTAGCCCTCCTCTGTGATTGGTGCCCCAGTGACTAGTTCTTTTCTGTGATGGGTGTCTGCGATACTGGTCTTCATCAATAATGGCTTTCCCTATGACTAACCCTCGTTTATGATGAGTATTCCTGTAACTATCCATCCCGTGTGATGTATCCAATGACTTGCCCTCCTCTGTTATGGGATTCTTAGTGGCTAGACCTCCATTATAGGTGCCCAATGACAGACTTCCAGGATCCCTCACTGGCTGCACTTCCCTGAGCCACGATGAACCATACCAACATACAGCATCCAGCTTTCTCACACTCCACCTCCCCCAGCTCAGCCCCTGGCTGTGACGGTACCTGAGATCAGCTGGAACCCCAAATATGATTGGGAGAGAGAGATGATCAAGGAGAGCCAGGGAGGAAGCCCATGCCCAGTGAAGAGACACTGACTGCAATCATTTTACTTTTCTCAGGGCCAGGCAGAGACCTGCATTGCCCCTCCCAGCTCCATCCAGTTCTGTCCAGCTTCCAACTTGGGACGTAAGGTAATTGCATCAAACTGGGAGAGACAGAAGTCCTTCCCCCATGCTAGATCAGACACAGACAGGTCAGATCTCAGTGACAGACTTGACAGGCAGCAAGCCAGCTGAGCCCAGATCTGATCCACACTCCTTCCAGAGTAGGCTTAGGGCATCTCATCCTAGCTATGAGCAACCCTACCAGTCTGCAATGAAATCTAGAGATCAGAGCTGAAAACACTTTGGACTTACAGAAATAACATCGAGCAAGCTTTGTTCTCTGTTTTGATTTCTTTTTTATTTTTATTCTTTGTCTGATTGTTCTGTTCATTTTTGTTTGTTTTGTTTTAATATTTTCTTTACTCTCTATTGTTTCTTTTCTCTCTCTTCTTTCTTTTCTTTCTCTTCTTACTGTTTTTCTGTTCTCTCTCTTTATGTTTATGTTTTCATACTTTGTTTCTGCTTTATTACTGATTTTTCCTGTTTTTTTCTTTAGACTTCCTGTTAGTAAAGGAATAGCACATCAATAGGGAGAGTGGTTGGTTTGTGTGTTTGCATAATTGTCTATATGTTTGAAGTTTTTTTACTCATTGTGTCTCTTTTCATTTGCTAGTTGGTACTTTTCTGTGTTCCCTCTTACTCTTCTCTCTCTCCACCTTCCTCCTTTTCCCTTCCTTCCCTGTTCCACTCTTTTCATTTTTCTTACCACATTTTACCTTCAGGGAGCAAGCCTATACCCCCACTCCATGGATAGATTGCAAGACAGTGGGAGGTGGGTTCCATGCTGCCCAAACACCTATCAGTGGATCCTGGGATCTGCAGATAGATTTTGAATTGCAGCTCCCACTCAAAGAAATCTCAGAACTGCAAAAAATAAGTACACCCACCAACCCAGAGTCCAGCTTCAGAATTGAACAAGCTAGAGGATCCACATATGGAAGAATAGGTGATTGAACAAACAGAAATAAAAGCAACTCCGCCATCCCCAAACAACAGAAATAAAGAAGTGGGGAATAAAGGGGAAAAAGTGAGGAGTAAAGTTACACAAATGAAGAAAAAACAAAAGAAGAATATGAGCCTCAAACAGATCCCCAGGAGGACAGATACTGAGAAAACAGACTTTGGAATTCAAGTAATGTACAGCGCCCAGAATGACTGGACACATACTACAAGCCCAGACATCAAGACATTAATAGAGAGAATAAAACAATTTGAGGAGAGACATGAGAAAAATAGTAAGGAGTTGATACTGAGATAAGAGCAGTAATAAATGCTGATTGAAATAAATAACAAGGTTCTGGCAAGATGGTGATGGCATAGGTTGAATTGTGAGTATCTCTGAATGTGAGTTCCCAAAAAGACTTACTTTCCTTCCTCCACTCCCCTGCCCACCACCAGCCATACTGGTCTGAGGTCCGGATCCCCTTGGTCCCATGTAGAGCCAGATATTGCAGCCCCCAGCTGCTGCTGCTCCACTATATATGGTCCCCAACAGTTGCATGGGAATCTCGGTTCCATCCCTGATTACATTGTCTCACCCAGCACCAAGCCTCCAGTCATCCAGGGAGGTTCTAGATGCCCATCCCTCAGAGATACCGGCTTCATTTCTGGCTGAAGTACCCTGTGAGGGGCCCAATGTCACTCTCACTTTTCACCACCTGCTCTTTGGAGCTCCGGAGCTCTGGGCACACCCTGACTGAGGCACCCAGCATACGACCTCATGCTTGTGTAAGGAAACAGCATATCTTAAGGAGGTGCTGGGAACTCCCAGGTTTCTCCTCCACCCCAGCCTGCTGGTGCACACCGGATCCAGTGACCAGCTGTGCAGCTGATCCCCAGTAACTCACACACCACCACAGCCCATCATAGTGGATTGCCCAGGGACCCAGACGAGTGAGGAGAAAGGATCCGTGAAAGAGGAGCTGCCCACCTCAGCCACTTTCCAGGCAGAGATTTGCATTGCCCCATCCACCCACGAGCAGCCTCCACCTCGGTTCCCAACGTAACATCACTAAACAGGAGACAAATCCCCTCCCCTATGCAGACAACTCTGCATCACAGACTTCTCAGGCAGCAGGCTAAAAGAACAAACCCAAGCTGCGAGTAAATCTAGCTACCTGTAATGAAAGAAAAAGAGAGAGACTGGAGATTGGAGTTGGAGTGACTTTAGACACTCAAAAAAGATTCCGCAGTTAGTCTGATTTTTTATTTTGACTTTTGATTTTGTCATTTTGACTGTTTATTTTGCGCACTTTTGTTTGTTTTTTGACTTAGACTATCTGTTTGTGTTGGGGAAAATGCATCAAATAGCATGATTTTATTGGACTGTCCTTGTGTGGTTACCGGTATGCTTTAGGGAAATTTGCTTGTGTTTTTTTCACTTCTCTTTGGCCTTGTGTCTCTTTTTTACCTGTTAGTTGTCATGTATATCTGTTTTCCCTCTCACTTTTCTCATAACTTCTTACTGACCACACTTCCTCCATTATTTTCCTCTTTTGTACCTCTTTCTGTTCCAGGAACCAAACCTGCATCCCACTGCACAGATTGTAAGGCAGTGGGAAATATGTTCCAGTGTGTCCATACACCTGGTGGTGGATGCTGGAATCAGCAGATGGATTCTGAATCACAGCTTACCCCTCGAATAAACCTCAAAATGGCAAAAAGTACAGCCTGCAGCACACACTCCAGGCTCAAAAGTGAACAAAGCCAGAGGACACTCATAAGGAAGAACAGAAGATTGCACAAGCAAAGCAAAAGCAACTCCACCTTCCCTGAAAAACAGAATTAAAGAAGGAAAGGGAAAGGAGGAGAAAAAAATCTACACAAAATAATAAAAACCAAAAGAAGAATATGATCTCTCCCAGACCCCTGGGAGGAGAGACACTAAGAAAACTGACTGCAGAATGTAAACAATGAAGAGCCCTCAGAATGACTGGTCTTAAACTACAAACCTAGATATCAAGACATTAATTGAAATATTAGAAAGAATTGAGGAGAGGCAAGAAGAAACTAGGAAGGTGTTGATAACTGAGATACTAGTGATAAAGGATACTGTGAATGAAATAAATAACAAACTGATAAGCATAGAAAGCAGAATTAGCCAAGCAGAAGAAAGAATCTCAGAGCTTGAAGATTAAAATATAGAATTACCCAAACTGTTAAAAACACACAAAACAAGCTTAAAAAGAAAGAACAAAACCTTCAAGAGATGAACGATACTTCAAGAGAAAGAACTTAAGAGTAATTGGCTTTCCTGAAAAAAAAGAGAAACAGAAACCACCTTGGAACAAACATTCCATGAGATTATTGAAGAAAACTTCTCTTATCTTATCAGTGATGCAAAAATTCACATGCAAGAGATTCTGAGAACATTTGAAAGACAACAAATCAGAAGACCAACTCCCAGACACATAATAATTCGCCTAAACAAAGTAGGTATGAAAGAAAAAATCCTAAAGGCAGCAAGAGAAATAGGCCAGACCACCTATCATGGAAGACCAATTAGAATAGCAGCAGATTTATCTACAGAAACACTGCAGGCTAGGAGAATTTGGAACCTTATCTTCAAAGTTCTAAAAGATAAACAATTTCAACCAAGAATAACCTACCCAACCGAGGTAAGCTTCATTCACAAGGGAGAATTAAAATCTTTTCCAGATATCCAATTCCTAAGAACTTACACTGCCACCAGACCACCTCTATGTGAAACATTTAAGAAAGTACTAAGCACAAAAGAAAAGGAAAAAAGAACAACGTTATTCACAAGAGTACAGGAAAAAGAATAAAATACACATGAGCCAACCCTAAAACCAAAAGAAAAAAAACAAACCAAAAGGAACAACAACAACAACTCTATAAAAACTCTATGACAGGGACCAACTCTCACATTTCAATAATTAGCATAAATGTGAATGGACTAAATGAACCACTGAAAAGACATAGAATTGCAAAACGAATAAAATATCACAAGGCAACAATATACTGCTTTCAAGGGACCGATCTCACTAGAAAGGACATGCACAGACTCAAAGTAAGAAGGTGGGAAACAAATTTTCAAGTGAATGGAACACAAAAGAAAGGAGGAATCGCGATCTTAATTTCAGACAAAATACAATTTAAGCTATGAAAAATTAAAAAAGACACAGAAGGCCACTACATAATGATAAAAGGTACATTCCATCAACAAGAAATATTTATCCTAAACATATATGCACCCAACATAGGAGCACCAACTTTCATAAAGCAGCTTCTAGGAAAACTAAAGAAAGATATTGACTCTAACACCATCATAACTGGGGACTTTAATACCCAACTCGCAACTCTAGACAGATCATCAGGACAAAAATTCAGCAATGAGATCGGGAACCTCAATTTGATTCTTGACCAAATGGAGAAATTGACACTTACAGAACACTCTACCGAATGACCACAGGATATACATTCTACTCATCACCGCATGGAACATACTCTAAGATCGACCACATACTTGGCCATAAGTCAAGCATAAACAAATTTCGAAAGATGGAAATTTTGTCATGCACCTTCTCAGACTACAGTGGAATAAAATAAATATCAACACTAACAAGCTTCCCCCCAAACCCACAAAGAAATGGACATTAAACAGCATGATGCTAAAAAAACTCCTGGATCAACAATGAAATCATAACAGAGATTAAACGATACCTGGAAACAAATGAAAATGAAGAAACATCTTACCAAAATCTCTGGGGCGCCATGAAAGATGTGATAATAGGGAAATTCATATTCCTACAAATGCACATGAAGAAAATGGAAGGATCACAAATTAACAGCCTAACAAGTCAACTTAGGAAGCTGGAAAAGAAACACCCCAAAACTCTAACTGCAGCAGAAGAATCCAGATCACCAAAATAAAAGCCCAAATCCAGGACATAAAAGACAAAAAGATAATAAAAAAATCAATGAAACAAAAAACTGTTTCGTTGAAAGGATAAACAAGATTGATGGTCCCTTAGTTAAACTGCCCACAGAAATAAAATCAAAAACACAAAACATGAAGTCACATCTGATCCCAAAGAAATACAAAAGATTATTAGAGACTACTATGTACACTTGTATGGAAACAAACTGGAAAATCTTAAGGAAATGGAAGACTTTCTGATATCACACATTCTGCCTAGGTTGAAACAAGAAGAAATCGAGACCCTAAATAGACCA
>CAUYQG010024785.1:0-50782 GCA_963574415.1 Tarsius wallacei | reverse complement strand
TTTTATCGCAATGTGCCACGGTCCCCGGCTCATTTTTTACTTTCCCTTTCATTTTTTTTTTTTTTTTTTTTTGAGTTGGAGTCTTACTCTGTCGCCCAGGCTGGAGTTCAATGACATGCTCATGGCCACTGCAGCCTTGACCTGCTGGGCTCAGGCGATCCTTCTGATCCTTCTGCCTCAGCCTTCTAAGTAGCTGGAACTACAAGCATGTGCTACCATGCCCGACTATTTTTTTTTAAATTTCAAGGTCTCTCACTAAGTTGCCTGGGCTTGCCTCGAACCTGCGGGTTTAGGCAATCCACTTACCCCAGCCTGCCAAAGTGCTGGGATTATAGACTGAGGCACCAGGCCCAGGTGGCTTTTTTTCTTATTTCTAAATTTTAAATTCTACCATCCCCAAAGAAATTTCAAAAGTGTTTTGAATATTACTAAAAACATTAAATAAATATAGAGTTTCTATAAAATAACTAAGGAACAGTACTAACAGGCTTGGAATTTTAGTTGAAAAAGTAATCTACCTATTTACAGAGGAGCAAATTATAGTTAAGTTAAAGTATGGTTAAGTTGTAGAAACCCGAGTCTCATTACTTATAGGAATACCTGTGTGTGAACACGGGTCTTAACATTGTGAGTTGTAAGAATCTTCACATTAGTGGTTGAGGGACTGTTGGAAATTGTTTGACTTTAAAATGGGCTCTCTCTCTGTGAGGGAGTCAAGAATGTTTATAAGGAGCTTCATTATCAGGCCCCGCGTGGGGCTTGCCCTGTACTCCTGGTACCAAGAATCTGGCTAGCACAAAGGAAGGCAAGAGAGAGTTTCTTTGGGGTGTCTCAAGGAAAGCTTCCTAGAAGAGGTATCCTTTGAAAATTCTAACAGATATAACTGAGGAGGACGGCATTTCAGGGAAAGTAACTACTGAGAAGAAAAAGAAGGCATGAAGCTTCTAGATTGTTTAGGGAACAGCAAGAGATATGGTATATAGGGTGTGAGGGTTGGAGGAATGTTTAAGGAAAGATAAAATTAGAAAGGAATATAGTCACATCCACTTTAGGTGTCACTCTGCAGTGGAGAACAGAAGTGAACATTTTGTTTTGTTTTGTTTTGAGTTGGAATCTCACTGTGTCACCCAGGCTGGAGTGCAGTTGGCATGCTCTCGGCCACCGCGGCCTAGGCCTGCTGGGCTCAGGTGATCCTTCCGCCTCAGTCTTCCAAGTAGCTGGAACCACACCAGCTAATTCTTTGATTTATTGTAGAGATGAGGTCTCACATAGTTGCCCAGGCTGGTCTCGAACCCATGGGCTCAGGTAGTCCTCTTACCTCAAAGTCCCAAAGTGCTGGAATTAAAGGCGTGAGCCACCACACCCAGCCTGTGAACATGTATTTTAGGAAGTTAATCCTGTCAGCCCTGTAAGGAGGCCAGAGGGGAAGTTTCGAAGAAGGACCAGTTAATAAGGACTTTTATTTGGCCTTTACTGAGGGTTGTGGTGGTCAGAGGCAGCCTTGATGAAGATTGTTCCTGGTGAGGGAAGGGAGAAACCTGTCTGGTATTTGGAAGTTGGAGGTAGGTTGGGGTGGTGATCATTATCTGAGATAGGGAATCCTGGAGAAGGAGTAGGTTTGGAGTCAGAAGGTAGAGGTGAACTTACCATTTTCTTAAAGATGTTTTTTTTTTTTTTGAGTTGGAGTCTCACTCTGTCGCCCAGACTGGAGTGCAGTGGCCGCTCCCGGCCACCGCAGCCTCGACCTGCTGGGCTCCGGCGATCCTCCCGCCTCAGCCTTCCGAGTAGCTGGAACTACAGGCGTGCGCTACCACGCCCGGCTAATTTTTTGATTTATTGTAGAGATGAGGTCTTGCTTGCCCGGGCGGGTCTTGAACCCGCGGGCTCAGGCAATCCACTCACCTCAGCCTCCCAAAGGCGCGGGATTACAGGCTGAGCCACTGAGCCCGGCTTAAAGATGTATTTTTATGAGCGGAAACTTCGCTTAATAAAGTACAATTTATTAATCTTCTTGTTTTCAAAAGAAAATCTCATGTTGATTAAATTTTTTAAAATATCATCTCATGTTGATTACATTTTTAAAAATATTTTATTTGTGTAAGAATTTTTTCTCCCTTTTCTAGATATCATTGACCCTGCAATCCTGCGCCCAGGCCGGCTGGACAAAACCCTCTTTGTAGGTTTGCCGCCCCCAGCTGATCGTCTTGCCATCTTAAAAACTATCACAAAAGTGAGTAGAGAAAATGGTATACATTTGTGTTTGTTTCTCTTGTTTGTTTTTTATAAAGATGTGAGGTACAATTCAGGATTAGGTATACAAATGTTGATTATGCAGGTACCCTTGTTTGTTTCTCTTGTTCTAAATAGAGCCAGTCATAACAGGTAGTAATTTAGTATGGCTAATTTCATTCTTTTCTGTATCTTTAAATAATTGCCTGGCTTATATCTCACAAAGGGAAGATGAACTGTTTTTGATAATTCAAGAGATTATCCTTATTTTTACTAAGGTAAGCTGGATGGGTGTGGTTGCTCAAGCCTATAATCTCAGCACTTTGGGAGGGCGAGGCAAGAGGATTGCCTGAGCCCGCAGGTTCAAGACCAGCCTGGGCAACATGGTGAGACCTCATCTCTACAATAAAGCAAAAAATTAGCTGGGTGTGGTAGTGTGTGCTTGTAGTTCCGGCTACTTGGAAGACTGAAGTGGAAGGATCACCTGAGCCCAGCAGGTGGAGGCTGCGGTGGCATGCCACTGCACTTCAGCCTGGGCAATAGAGTGAGACTCCAACTCAAAAAAAATAAAAATTTTAAATAAAGATAAGCTAAATGAGGGATATTTGGAGTTAAATGCTCAACTAATATATTTGAGATGTCACTCTAATCACATTTTCTCTTCTTAAACCTTTAATTGTTACTTTAGAAAAACTGTCCTCAGATCATATGTGAAATGGAATATAAACTTCTGGAGATTAAATGTAATAGAAACCAGCCTGGGCAACTTGATGAGACCTCATCTGTATAATAAATCAAAAAATTAGCCAGGTGTGGTGGTACACACCTGTGGTTCCAGCTACTTGGAAGGCTAAGATGTAAGGATTCCTGAGCCTAGCAGGCCAAGGCTGCAGTAGCTGTGAGTGTACCACTGCACTCAAGCTTGGGCAATGAAGTGAGACTGTGACTCAAAAAAAAAATAGTAGACAGACATAGCTGGACAAAACATTCCAGGGAAAATTGAATTTTGAAACCACTATGTTGAATTCTATCCTACTTGGTGTTGTATGCTAACTTTTATTTATTTATTTATTTATATTGTATTGTATTAGAGATGGACTCTCACTGTGTCCCTCAGGTTGGAATGCAGTGGCACACTCACGGGCCACTGTAGCCTCGACCTGCTGGGCTCAGGCGATCCTTCTACCTCAGCCTTCCAAGTAGCTGGAACTACAGGCACGGCCACCATGCCCGGCTAATTTTTTGATTTATTGTGGAGACAAGATCTCACCAAGTTGCCCTGGCTGGTCTCGAACCCCTGGACTCAGGCAATCCTCTTGGCTCGGCCTCCCAAAGTGCTGGGATTACAGGCTTGAGCCACCGTGCCTGGCCATGAATGCTAACTTTTAAAATGCCTTTACAATGTTGACTTTGCTGGGTAAACAATAAGCATTACATACAAAGAAGAAAGAAAGTCACCATAAAGTGGAACTGCAAAGTAATCTGCATTAACATTTAGTGTGGACATTATTCCAAACATCTGTATGCGGCATGGGTTGGTGAATGGGTTGATGGTTGAAGAAATGAGATGGAGGGGAATAAGCTTAAATACGTTATCTCAGTAAAGTTCATTTCATTTGAAATTGAAAAGAAAGCAAAACTAAAGGTATTTAAGTACACATTTCAACTTAGCATCAGTTTAGTTGTTATAGTTAGCATTCTTTCTTTTTTTGAGTTGGAGTCTCACTCTGTCACCCAGCGACCCTTCCGCCTCAGCCTTCCAAGTAGCTGGAACTACAGGCACACACTACCATGCCTGGCTAATTATTGATTTATTATAGAGATGAGGTCTCGCCAAGTAGCCCAGGCGGGTCTTGAACAGACAATCCACTCACCTCAGCCTCCCAAAGCGCTGGGACTACAGGCTAAGCCGCCGAGCCCGACTGAGATTGATTCTTATCATTCCCATTTCAAAGACCATACTCAGATAAATGGCAGTGCTGGGACACAAACTCAAGCCTCCCGACTCTAAATCCTGTGCATGTCTCATTGACACCAGGGCTGGTATCTCCTGATGGACTTCAACTGGGCTTCAGCTCCAGACTTAATTAGTTGTTTTGTTTCTTTCTTTTTTCCTTCCTCTGAAACCTGGCTTTTCTTTTCTCCAGCCTTATGAGATCAGGCTATAATCTGATAAGGGATTGTCCTTTATGAGAATGCCCTCCCCAGGAAATGTCTGCCCAAGACTGGCTGGAATTGCTTGCCAGGTTAGCTCTGGAACTGCAGAAATGGCTATCTACTGCCTGCCCAGCCTTTTCATGTTTACTTTCCTCTGCCAGGTAGAAAAGAGCTTGCAGTTAAATGCAGAAAACAGCGTGAGCCCTCCAATGTCTACTGGGAGCCACTTGTCAAGGGCAGTGGTCCGATATAAGTTCTCTCCTTCAATTTCTTTATTCCCTGTGCTTCCTAGGTGAGGAGAATTAAGTTTTGTGCATGCTCAGAACTCCATTCCATTGCCAGGTTATCTACTTTAGAGCCCTTATTATTATCTGAAAATATCTTATTTACTTGTTAATTAGCTTGCTTTCTTCTCCTTACTTCTAGAGCATTGGTTCTCAAAAGGGATGATTTTGTCCCCCATGGGACATATGGCATATTTGGTGTCAGCATGGAGGAGGAATTACTGACCTCTTGTGGGCAGAGGTCAGGGATGATGCTCAGCACCCTATAAAGCCCAGCACTGTGCTTCACAGGAAAGAATTATCTGGCCGCAAATGTCAACAGTATTGAGGTTAGGAAAAGTTCCAGAAATAGGGCTCTTTCAGTCTTATCTGCTGATATATATTAGTACCCAGAACAGCGCTTGTACTTCGAA
This sequence comes from Tarsius wallacei, assembly GCA_963574415.1. Taxonomy (NCBI): domain Eukaryota; kingdom Metazoa; phylum Chordata; class Mammalia; order Primates; family Tarsiidae; genus Tarsius; species Tarsius wallacei. The sequence continues at coordinate 45,699 of CAUYQG010024785.1, read as the reverse complement.
AGTGCTCAGTGAGTATTGGTTGAGTGAATGAATGATCACGCGACCCAGAGCTTTTCTGAATTGAATCAATTACATGTGTGCTAGGCTACAGCTTAAGTCTGGAGTAACGTGGAGTCAGGCCCAGGAAGTTGCATACCTTATGAATATCATCCTGCACCCCGAGTATTCACATAGGCATGACAGAGCCATAGTATCTGCCCAACAAGTGAGGATTAATTCCATCCTGACTGCTCAAGGAAAATCAGCCACAAACACAGACACAGGTTTTAGAAGCTGCCCAAATTTCTTTTAGTGTGGGGCCAGGAGGCTCTCAGGAATTATAGTCACAAAAACCTTGTTCCTCTTCTGATCCTGCTTCCAGATGGTAGCCTGAACCTGCTGACTCTGGTTCAAGCTGTACCAGAGCAGCGCTGTGCTTTGTGATCGAGATGGTATGTTAAATGCCTACACTACGTGTGACTTAATATGTAGGATGTATGAGATGGGAAATATTTTGTAGCAGAAGTAATATCTCAGTTAAGGGCATGGATTCTGGAGTCAGGACACCTGGGTTTACATCTTACTCTGCCTTTTCCTGGTGCTGTGACCTTGTGGGTTGGAGTCAGCCATGAACCTTTTCTCAGCCTCAATTGTCTCATCCATAAAATGAAGCTAGTAATGGAATCTAGTTCATGGTTATCATGAATATTCATTTAAATGGCCCATGTAAGCCAGGCTCGGTGGCTGAGCCTGTAATCCCGTGCCTTTGGGAGACTGAGGTGAGTGGATTGCCTGAGTCCACGGGTTCGAGACCCGCCTGGGCAACTTGGCGAGACCTCATCTCTACAATAATTCAAAAAATTAGCTGGGCGTGGTAGCACGTGCCTTTAGTTCCGGCTACTTGGAAGGCTGAGGCGGAAGGATCGCCGGAGCCCAGCAGGTCGAGGCTGTGGTGGCCGGGAGCGGCCACTGCACTCTAGTCTGGGTGACAGAGTGAGACTCCAACTCAAAAAATTAAAATTAAAATTAAATGGCCCATGTAAATAAAAGAAAGGACTTGGGTTAGTGTCAGGCACACAGTCAGCAGCAGTTACTTTTATCATTTTTCTTGAGGTGGATTATTCAATCACTCAATTTTGGCTTTGGCAAAATGAATTCTCCCCTTCTTTTTTAAATAGATGTTTTTCTTATTTATCCATACAAAGATCTGAATTTCCCTTTTTTATCATTCCTCTCCCTGTCCCCTCACCTACCTTCCTTTCTTCCTTTGCTTCTTTTATGCTGACTGATTTTCTTCCTCTCTTGCTAGCTCTCTTTTTCCTTCTTTACTTCCAGTGAACCTGTGAGGAATGCTCAGAGTTCTCCTTTGGTGGAACTGATGGAACCTGAGCTCGTACCCCACTTCATAGCAATATGAATATGACCAGAGACCACTTAACCTCTCTGCTTCAGTCTGTGGTCTACAAAATCTAAACAGTGATACTTCCTACTTGTAGGTTGGTTAGCAGCATGAAAGAAGACACCACACATGTGTAGTGCTTCACATGCATGTGACATGTAGTAAGTGAAGCTGGAAGGATTGTTTATTAATACCTAAAATGACTGCACATTGGGAGGGCAGGCACCGTCTTGAAAGAACTCGAGGGAAAATCTCAGCTGACTCTGTTTGGAGACATCTGTGTCAGTCTAGGCTATTCTCTGAATGGGAGTGTCAATGGCTCATATTCAGTCAACCCCCAGAGATGACATAAAGAGGCCCTGTTCAGCTGGGGTTGACATCATTTGGGTGAAATATAAAACTCCATCCACTCAATAGATCCCAAAGTAAGAATGTCCTAGATACATCCTTATCCTGCTCTCCAATTCCTCCAGAAGATCTCATCTGATGAGTTTTAAAGCACACCTTGTTCTCTGGGTGGAAAGCTTATTTGTTTTTGACATGTGAGTTTTTCTGGGTCAAGGTTTGGTAGTTGTTTGGGACATCTTCACTTTGGATTATGCATTTAATGATTTTTTTTTTTTTTTTTGACTTGGAGTCTCACTCTGTCACCCAGACTGGAGTGCAGTGGCACGCTCCCGGCCACCGCAGCCTCAGCCTGCTGGGCTCCGGCCATCCTTCCGCCTCAGCCTTCCAAGTAGCTGGAACGACAGGTGCGCGCTACCGCGCCCAGCTAATTTTTTGATTTATTGTAGAGATGAAGTCTCGCCAAGTTGCCCAGGCGGGTCTCAAACCTGCGGGCTCAGGCAATCCACTCACCTCAGCCTCCCAAAGCGTGGGATTACAGGCTGAGCCTCTGAGCCCGGCTGCATTTAATAATTTAAACTGTCCATTTAAATTATTTGTAAATGCATTTCAATGTTACCTGAGTCTGGGTTCTGAACAGTTAAGGCATTTCTTCACTCAGCAGATATTTATAGACCACATTTTTACCATGTGCCAGATGAGATTCTGAGCCCTTGGGGAGACAGTGATGAACAAAGCAATCAAGCTATTGGATGGTTTTTTCTTTTTTTTTCTTTTTTTTTTTTGACTTGGAGTCTCACTCTGTCACCCAGGTTAAAGTACAGTGTTGTGCTCATGGTCACCGCAACCTCAACCTGCTGGCCTCAGGTGATCCTTCCACCTCGGCCTTCGAAGTAGCTGGAACTACAGTCACACACCACTACGCCTGGCTCATTTTTTTTATTTATCATAGAGACAAGGTCTCACCATCTCACCAAGTTGCCCAGGCTGGTCTCAAACCTGCGGGCTCAGGAAGTCCTCTTGCCTCAACCTCCCAAAATGCTGGGATTACAGCCTTGAGCCACAGCACCCGGTATTTTTTGGACAGTTTTCAACAGAAAAGTGAAGGGATTTGATCTGCATTTTGATGGCATTACTCCTGTGGTCATGCAGAGATCAGACCACTGTTGGGCTCGGCTGGCAGTGGGAATCTGGCTGAATCATTGGTTTTTCACACTTCCAGATGGTGGATCACACTCTGGGTGGGTCACTGCACAGAAAACCTTGAGAAATCATTTATATGAGGCAGGCCTTTTCATGCTAAAGCTTTTGGAAAAGGTCAAAAGAGGGGGTGCTGCTTCCTTACCAAGCTTTCATATTTCTGTCATCTGAAGAACAACTAAAGCAAAACCAAGGCTGGAGTTTTTGGTTTTTGGTTTTTTCTTTTTTTTTGTAGTTCTTATTTCCTGTTGCCTTTCAAGCTGACCCCAGTTGTTAGGAATGGTCCCATCCTGTCCTGTCTTGAACTGACTTATGGTCTCTTACCACTTTCCTCTCCTCTCTCATTTCCTAAATCAGGTGGTGGGATTAGGGGCCAGGGTTGGGGGGTGTATTCTCATGTAGATGTGAACCCCACTATGGGCGGCCACATCTGGGTCCTCCAAGAAGCCAGAGGTCTGGCCTATGGCCAATTCTCACTTCCCTTCTACTCTTCCTCATTTGACCACTGACCAGATGGACAGTCTTTCCACCAGCTGTCAGCACTTGCACTCTGAGGATTGACTCTTATTAGCTGGGGGGCAAACGCAGGGCAGTTGCAGACTGAGGTGGGACTTTTACTCCAGCATGCACAGTTTTAACCTCTGAATTCCGGAGCCAGCATGCACAGTTTTAACCTCTGAATTCCGGGGGTCAATGGGGAAGGAGGTAATGGGGAGGGTATCAAGTCTGGGTGGATGTTAAGAGAAACATCCAGCCGGGCGTGGTGGGTCAATCCTGTAATCCCAGCAGTTTGGGAGACCGAGGTGAGAGGATTGCCTGAGCTCAGGGGTTCGAGACTAGCCTGGGCAACTTGGTGAGACCTCATCTCTACAATAAATAAAAAAATAAGCCGGGTGTGGTAGCACATCTCTAGTTCCAGCTACTCAGAAGGCTGGGGTGGAAGGATCGCCTAAGCCCAGCAGGTCGAGGCTGCGGTGGCCGTGAGCATGCCACTGCACTCCAACCTGGATGACACGACAGAGTGAGACTTGGACTCAAAAAAAGAAAAGAAAAAGAAGAGAAACATCCAAAGAGATAATTTTTAACATATGTTTTTTATGTCATGTGAAGCATTGCTGTTATTAGCTGCCACTGGGTAGGCTAGGGGTCAATTCCAAAACAATTTTACTGGTCACTGTGGGGTTCAAAAATGATCCTGTATAATCACAGATATAATCACTGTAGTTTATATGTGGCTCCCTTCATATATAACTCCTGGTTTTTGTGGGTTTTTTGAAACAAGGTCATGCTATGTTGCCCAGGCTTGTCTCAGACTCCCAGCTCAAGCGATCCTCTGAGTAGTTAGGATTATAGGTGTTTGCCACTGTGCCCAGATACTACTGTTCTGAAATTAGAAGATAAAGCATTGGTGCTAGTCAGATTTTTTTTTTGAGTCAGAGTCTCACGCTGTTGCTCAGGCTGGAGTGCAGTGGCATGATCACGGCTCACCCACAGCCTAGACCACCTTGCGCCCAGGTGATCCTCCTGCCTCAGCCTCCCCAATAACTGGAACTATAGGCATGCACCCCACGCTTGGCTAATTTTTTGTTATTTTATAGAGACATGGTCTCACTATGTTGCCCAGGCTGGTCTTGAACTCCTAGGTTCAAGCAATCCTCCTGCCTCCGCCTCCCAAAGTGCTGGGATTATAGGTGTGAGCCACCATGCCCAGACAGCAAGTCGGGTGTTAAAATAAATAAGAAACGCACAGTTTGTTTTTTGTTTGTAGTTATCTCAGTATTAAAAACTTTTTTAGTTGACTGTTAGGAAAAAAGTTTTTTGGAATAAGACAATATTTATTATCTGAGTAACCTTGTGCACGTCACTGGTACTCCGGCCTGGGAGTCAGAGTCCTGAGTTCTAATCCCAGGTCTGGCATTAACTAGCTGTGTGGCTTTGGACTCACCTGTTCCTTAGTTTCCTCGTGTCTCAAGTAAGTAGCAGTTAATAGACACCTCCTAAGATTCTCTCTGTTTGCAAATTCTATGATTCTAACTACTTCCAGTCAAATTATTTTTCTCTGGAAGGGAAGTGAGTTTTCATGCCTGCTTTGGGATTCTCTGTTTTCTCTTTTCCACCCCTCATCTGGGGAGCTTTCTTATTATTTGTGCTGGGGTTACAGGCATGAGCCACTGCACCCTGCCTGAATCTCGCTATTTATAATCTCTGTAACCTCCATTTCCCCTGTAGTATTGGAGTACTCGGAGTATTACCTTCTGTGAGCATCACGAGGATTGAGTGTATAAAATGCTTAGTATAAATGTCTTGAATACGGAAAGTCTCTCGGTGTGATGTTATTCGTGTCATTCAGATGTCTCACTGGTGCCAGGCACAAAGAGAATACTCCAAGACCAGTGGTCCTTTCCTTTCATTGCCTCCCCCACATCAGCTCTGGAGAATTTTTCTGCCATGTGCTTGTCAACTGGCTTGCTAACTTTACTTGTCATTTATCTTTTTTTTTTTTTTTTTGAGTTGGAGTCCGTTGCCCAGACTGGAATGCAGTGGCACGCTCCCAGCCACCGCAGCCTCCACCTGCTGGGAACCGGCGATCCTTCCGCCTCGGCCTTCCAAGAAGCTGGAACTACAGGCGTGCGCTACCACGCCCGGCTAATTTTTTGATTTATTGTAGAGATGAGGTCTTGCCAAGTTGCCCAGGTGGGTCTCAAACCCGCGGGCTCAGGCAATCCACTCACCTCGGCCTCTCAAAGTGCAGGATTACAGGCTGAGCCACCAAGCCTGGCTAGTCCTTCACTCTTGAAGGGAGATCTGAGTAGCACAACACGGTGTCTGCCACAGAAGTTTTCTAACTACAGTTCTGTTGGGCACCCCTCTTTGTCAGCGGAGAACCCCCTCCACTCTCATTTACCTTCTTTATAAAGCTCTGATGTGTTTATGAAGCAGAAGCATTTAGAATCACAAACCGACTTTTCTAAGCCTCAAGTCATCATGGATACTAGGTTGGTATTAAGACGTAAACTTGAGTATAAACTTACAACTGAAGTATAAGCATCTTTTGCCACCTTTGAAGGGGAAACATTCATTTGTGTTTTCCCTAATTAAGGTGGTAGAGCCTCTGACTTATAGATTTGCTCTGTTTTGTGTTCATGACTGATGTATTTAAACTCCAATTCAATAGAGTAAGCAGTAAAGCATCAGTTCAGGTGCAATCCCTATCTAAATCTGTCTGTACACACTATCTAGCCCAGTGCATTTATATCTATCTAATTGAAATAGCATTTATTAATTTTATGCATTTACAGTTGTGACATGCAAATACAAATGCAACATTTTTAGATGTAATACTAACATAAAACTACAAAATAGGCCATTTGAAAGCCCTATCATCACCATAAGCCAAAATAAACAAAAATGGCTATTGACAAACTTCTAGAGGATGGAATGATATAATTCAGCAGGAGACAAAACCAAATTGGAGGGGTATCAATCCCACACATAAACCCATTCATGTATTTTTTCATCGAATCAATATAATCTTCTGATACCTATTTTGTTCTGGGCACCAAGCTAATCTCATTGGGAAATGAAAGATGAGTAATGCACAGTCCTGTCTCCAAGGAGATAGACGTACAAACACGGTGAGAGCAGGATAACTCGAGAAGGGTTCATGAATGAGTGAGTCGATGGGTGAAGGAATGAAAGATGAATGTAGCAAGAAAGATATGAGCCCAGTCCTATGGATATAGTCTGTGGGAACTGAAGAGGGTCAGCAAAGGAACAGAACGATAATGCTCCTTTTTTAAAGATGCTGGAATGTTCTAGGTACAGAATGGGGATAGGCATTCCAGGAAGTAACAAACACTGAAAGGGACAGTTAAATCAGAGTGGCGGGAGGATGTCAGAAGAGTTGTTCTCAAAGTCAGGATGCTAAATAATCATCCAAGATGCTAGTTAAAATGCAGATTCCCAGGCCACACTTTTACAGAGACTGAGCAGATCTGGAGGTGGGACCCAGGAACCAGAATTCTCACCAAGGTCCTCCCCTTGGAGAACAGCAGTAGTGATAGCAGCCCCCTTGGTCTTGACTGCAAGGGAATACCTTGGGTTTTCACCTGTCAGCATGTTTGCTGTCAGCATGTTTGCTGTCAACTTTTGGTAATTGATATTTATCATCTTTAAATAGTTTTCTTCCATTCCTATTTTTCTCCATTTTTATTCAAAGTGGTTGATAAATTGCATTAAATACCTTTTGAGTTGCTCTTAATATAGTCATTTAAAAATGCCTCTTTAAACATATTGACGCAATGATATCTGAATTGCAACAGCTGATGATGTAAAAAGACACATGCATTTGGGGAAAGAAGAAAGTCTTTAACTTTGGTTGAGGCCCTACTATGAACTAGACATTTTACAGACATCACATTCATTGTTTAGGTTTTTGTAAGGTTTACATTTTTTATCTTTGTTTTACATATCAGGAAATGAAAAGCTCAGAAAAAGTTAACTGGCTTGACAAGGCCACACGGATGCAAAAATAGGAGCAAAAGTTGCCTTAAAGCCACAGAAACAAGGAAGGACAGAGTCTGGGGTTGTCTCAAGTTGGTGCATTTTTTTTTCTTTATAAGAACAGAACATCTTCCTGTTGACTTTCTGTTATGTCTTTTAATTTCATCTGTGTCCTTCATTCATTCCACAGGCATTTACTGGGGTTCACTGTGTGTGGTAGGAGTACCATGGAGAACACCCAAATAAACAAGAAACATCCTTATGACACATTTGCTCCTGCCCATGATACAAAGTAACCAGTTCAGAGAAAGGGGCCATTCCCACAGGTGGGGAGAATCAGGAATGATTTTATTTTATCTGAAGTTTTAATTTTAGATTCAGGAAGTACACATGCATATTCGTTATATGGACATATTGTGTAGTGGTGGGGATTGGGTCTCAGATGGCCCATTCCCCAGACAGTGAATATTAATATTGTGTCCCATAGGTAGTTAGAAAAGACTTCTCGTAGGAGGCAGTGGTTTGATTTGGGCCTTGAAGAATGATGTAGGATTTGAAAGTGCAGAAATGGGGGAGATAGGAAGGATATGGGGAAAGCCCTTGTGTCTCATAGAGTATCTGCAGACAGGAACCAGCCCAGGTAACGGTTTTCTGCCTCTGAGACACTTGCACAAGGCATTTGTCCAAGGCTAAGTGAAGTAGTTAAGTGCTCTCTCTCAGCCAGAACGGTTGGTAAACATCTTAGCACCTTTTCAAGAACTACCACACTAAAATGTCTCTGTTCAAAACAATTGCTTTGCCCATCACACACCTTGAGGGAAATGGATGTGTGGATGGCCTGTGGATGCATGCCAGTTCTTAATATCCTTTTAAAAGGCAAAGACTGAATAATTGAAGTTGTTGGATGTCACTTTACTACAGACAGGCAAAAAAAAAAAAAAAAAAAAAAAAAGGTCCAGAGACACGTTTGTCAGCTCAGAACATGTGGTGATGATTGCTATTTATAAAATACCTACTATGTACTGGCCACTGTACATATACACTGTCATACTACCCCTCACCAAAACAACGAGAAGTCACTGCTGTTATTAGCATTTTTCAGATGTAGAAACTGAGGCACAGAGTGATCCCATGATTGTTCCAGGTGAAACCATGTGAGAGGAAAGACAGATGTAGAATTGTGAAACTGGTCTGACATTCAAATCTATGGTACTGTCATTTGTGTATGTGAGTATAGATTGGAGAGATAATGAAGAGCCCTATCTTAAACTCTCCTGTGTCCCCAGGTCCCCACATCCTTCTATCCATAACTCTACTTTTACTGGGACATCTTTATCCTGGCCATTAGCATTCTTTTGGCCACCTCTTTCCCTAAACCCTTGGCTACCTCTCATGCAGCAGCCCAGTGCCCTCAGCTTTGACTCTCCTCAGCATGTTACCTGTGTATAGCCTGCCTGGGAGACCTGCCATATCATGTGATCAATCTCCAGGACAACAGGGATAGGATTGCCCAAGCCTCTTTTACAGCATAGAACAGCTACTACTTCATATCCCTGGTGAGGCATTGGTGGCCATGTATAGAATGAAGCTCTACAGGCAGAAAGACTTGCATTTGGACCCTGGATCTCCCACAGCCTGGTTGAGACTCTCCAAGCACATGGTTTAGGCAGGAATTCTCTCTACCCTGAAGAACAGAACATGGTGAGAAGGATAGGTAGGGCTTGGAGGTCATGTAATCCTGGGCTCAAACTTAGCCCTGCTGCATCCTGGTTGTTGGATATAGTCAAGTCTTCAGACTTTAATCTTAATATCCAAATAAAATCATCACAATAACATATATCTTATAAGGCTTATTATAAACATTAGAGGAATCTGGCACATAGTAGGGACCAACTGGTAATTCCTTTCAACTTCTGCCCTTTCATAGGCTGGTACAAGGTATGCCTTATTCACTGTGGTGTCTGCAACACCAAGCACAAGATGCAGCACATAATAGGAGCTCAATAAAGAAGAATGAATCTTGAACCGCATCCCCTCCCTACTCTCAAAAGTTTGGGGCAAGAACTGAAAAACTATGACTTGCAGGCCAAATCTAGCTCAGTGCCTGGTTTTTTAAAATAAACTTTTATTGGAACACAGCCACATTCATTCATATACAGATTGTCAGTGACTACTTCCATGCTACAATGTCAGAGTTTTCTACATGTTGAGTAGATGCAACAAAGACCAGATGGGCTTACAAATCCCCAAACATTTACTGTCTGACTCCTTGCAGAAGATGTTTGTGAACCCCAGTCTTATGTATGGATCCTTTCAATGAGGGGGACACTTGAGGGGCTCTTTGGTTTTGGGGGAAAATTCCTTTGTTCCTCCCCCACTCAGACTTTACTTCCTTTTTCCCTGGTTTATTTACTTTTTTCTTCTTAGTGCTTACCATTCATAACACACTTTATTTTTATTATGTATATTGTTTATTTCCTATCTCCCCCACTAAAAGTTCCATAGGAGTGGGGATTTTTACATGCTGCTAGCCCCTATACACCCAGAACCTTGGTCAGTGCCTGGAACCTAGAGGGTATGCCACAAGTATTTGTTGGATGAATAAATACTGATCTCATTGAATAGACTGGCTAGCCAAAGTGTGCTGAAGGTTTTCTTCGTGGACAATTTTGGGGCTTTTGAGGGACTGGGTGATCTTCAACCCCTATGAAGAGGGTACTATTTTTCCTATGTTATAGATGAGACAACTGAGACTTTGGTTAAGTCAATGCTTCTCAAACTTTAATGTGAACAATAATCATGTAGATCTTGTTATAATGCAGGTCCCAGTTCAGGAGTTTGGAGTGGGGCCCTAGATGCTGTGTCTCTGACAAGCTTCCGGTGATGTTGATGCTGCTGGTCTGTGGTCCATAGGCTGAGTAGTGAGGGCCCAAGGCTCCCACTCAGGGTCTGTATCAGCAGTTGGAGGCCACCATTTCCTTTCTGCTTCCTCTTCTCCATCTCCATGATTCTTTCTCAATCCTATAGTCTCACAAAGTCCATTCCTCTCACAAAACCTGATCCCAAACACCTTGCCTCCAGACCGTTCCTCGTATAGTTTGCTCCACCTCCAGCACCTTCAGCCTCTTCCTTCTGCCCAGGCTCCTTTACTTTAACTATAGCTGTGCCCAGGGCTTTCTGATACTTCAAGCAGCCAATATCCTGTTTTTCCTCTGTTTTATAGCCCAGTGGGTTTTTTTTAAAGGTGAGCTTCCCCATAGTTCCCAGGAAGGCTGCATTCCTCCCCACCCAAAACCTGCATAAGTGACTTCTGATGATCAAATGTCAAGGCCATACTCACACCCTCCACTTCCATTCTCTGCAGCATCTGCAATGACTAGCCAACTCCTCTTTCTGCAATGGCCTCCTCTCCTTGGTTCTTTTTGTTTTCCCCTTTTCTGCTTTGCCAGTTCCTCTCCTCCTCTGAATCTTTAACCATAGTCAGTTCTTGGGCCTCAGCCCTTAGCCTTCTGTTCTTGACCTCTTTCTTCAGGCCTGTTTTCTCCATTCTGCACTATCATCTGCCACTTCTCAGAGGAAGGTGCCATGTATCCACCTCGCATCCAAATTCTACCTCTTCATTTCCAAGTTCCCATGGACCACTTTTGTTTGGGAGCTCCACCACCATTCTCAGCCTCAAATATCCAGTGTCACCCTCATTCTCTTTGCTCCAAACTATTTCTCCTCCAGAAATCTTTATTTACAAGAAAATCAATAGTCCCTTCCATTTACTTCTGGGTAGCTTTGGAAGAATGATTTACTTTCTCTGAGCAATTTTTCTCCCATTAAATAGGGATATGGTACCTACCAGACTGAAATAGTAGGAGGACTTGGTGAGCTAATGTTTGTATTAAGTACGTGACATCTGGTGGTAGTTTCCCCGTCTTCCTTCCTGTCTAGATGTTTAAGCACACCTTATCTATTTTGTCCCTTTAATTATAGGAGGTTGTCCATCTTCTCTCACAAGTGCTTAGTAGAGATTGGGGATGGGAAGATGATGCTTAAAAGAAATTCTAACCATATAAGGATTCTTTACAGAAGGCACAATATTACAGTGACGTATAATATATGACACACATGGGTGCTTTGGGGTTGGTGAATATGAAATTATGAATATTATAATAGAAAGCCCGTGTCTCAACCAGATGCATTTGCATCCCACTGTTGGCATGAGTTTCACACTCCAGAACCTTGTGTAGACCATCATGTCTACACTACTGAAAGGTTTGTGTTTGTTATTGCACCTTGAACTACCACTGTTTGCAGATCTGCCTCCTGCCCTTCTATACTGCTCTTCTTGGATTCTACCCCAGCGCCCAGCACAGGTACAGTGGAGGACAGATAGGCAGTAAGATGCCAGTAGTTGTGATGGGTCCTTGAATGCCCATACCTACTGTGGAACAAGGATGCCCTAAGAACCCCTGGAAAACCAGAGGGGCTCCCAGGTTCACCACTTCTGCCATGACCCCTGTGGTTTCTGGAAAGGGTGGGGGAAGAAAGAAAACTAACATTTCATGAGTGCCAACTTGGTACAAGATACTTTAAACAATTATCTCATCCCTTCTCCCCAGTGTAACTCTAAAAGTCAGGTGCTCTTACTCCCATTTAGAGTTATGAGGAAGGAGATACAAATAGTTTAGTAAATTTGCTCAAGGCTCCATAACTGGTTACTGACAGAAGTGGGACTTGGGCTTGGAGATGCATGACTTTTGAAATTCATTCTCTTTCCACCACAGCAACAACATATCTTATGATTTCGTGCCTCTTTGTATTTGTAGATGCTGTTTCCTCCAATAAGAATTTTCATTCTCCATTATTGGGTAAAGCCATCTCTAAGTATACTGATAACCATACCCTACCACATAAAAAATTACTCACTCAACTAAGGTACTCCTAAACCACAGTGTGTATAGGCACCTCTCAGCTGACATTTCAATTATTTGATTTTTATTCCAGTCTTTCAGAAAGGCTTGAACACTGGAGGGGGAAGCTCAGAGCCCTAGTCATTTCTCCATCTACACTGCCTGGAACATAATGCATATGTTCAATGCATGTTTGTGGAATCAATGATAAACACGTGAAGTAAGATTTCTGGTACTTTCAGCATCGGTGGTGGTGGGGGTCCATTTGTTCCTATATAACACCAGTGGTGATACAAGCCATATAGACATATAGACCCAATACTGAGCAGAGGGAATGGGGCAATCTTTTGTGGTTCCATCTTCATTTGTGAAAACTTCAGCTTATAATCTCCAGTAGGCATGGCCTCTCTCATAAAGCTGGGTTTGCCCAGGGTGAGGGACAAGGACTATATGACAATACACTTTACCAGGAGCCAGGCATTCTAAGTTTTAATCCCATTGTTTTGCTAGCTAGATGTATGATGAGTTCACATACCTCCAAGGATCTCAATTTCCAAAAATAGAAAATGCATATTAGGAATGTGGGACTAGTTCCATGGTTCTCTAACTTTTTATCATTAAAGATCTATTCTACAGAGTTTTCCTCCTTTACTCTCATGTTTTGATAATTTATATTTTATTAATAATAAACATAATCACCTTTATTTAGCAAGTGTAAAAAGAAAGATAGGCAAGCATTCATCTATAACTCCCAACAAAATACACAGATAACGTGAGACGACTAATACTACACACCAAACAGATAATCCCGGCCCAAAGAAAAGACATTGGATGTTTCTGTCACCTGTGAGGATGGTTTTAGATAAAGTCATGATCCCCTGTAGACTTTCAAAAATAGTGAAAACAGCCAATGAATTCCTTCCTAATCTTTGAGCCCCCAGGGCTACTCATTCTCCAAGTAGACACAAATGGACTCAGAAGTTGCTGATATCTGTACTCTGTTTTATGTGTGCAAAACCTGTAGGAGAAATGGGTTCCCCTCTTGCTGGAATTAAGGGATTCCTAACTGGGAAATTATACTCACAAGGGAGAAACAGTCCTTCAAGTCTCCAAAAATAGGGGGAAAATATCTAAGATGGCAGAAACATAACAGACTTGAACAATGACAATGCATTTTCAAATGGAACACATCTATGCAAAATAAAAACTTTAAAGCTACAGACAACTGAGGCAGAACTGAATGTGAGAAACCAACAGACACTTGGTTGGTGCAGGAAATGCATGCTACAGGTTCCCTTACAGGGCACGAAGCAAAGTTAACACCAGCTCGATACTTACAAGTAATAGGAGTAGGAATAAGCATTTCTTCTATATATTGATGGGCAGTCAGATGAAGGAAATGTCCAAAAAGGGGAAAAAGAAAAGACAAACAAACAAGAATTAGATTTTAATGAAATCTTGATTCTTAGAAATGCACATATTATTTCAGCATCCCTAATTCAAAGAGATGCCAAGTTCCTCTACTAACTGTCTTCACTGGGAGTCAGATATATTCTGTGGTAGAAGAAATGAGAGAGACCTCTCCTATGATAGAGAAACTCATTACCTCACACAGAGGAAGCCAGGTTTCATGTTGGCTGTTGTAGACATTTGAAAGTTGTTGTTGTTGTTGTTGTTGTTTTATGGTCAACTTTATAGTCCTCCTAGGACTAGTCTGTCACTCTTCCACATGACAATGTTTCTGAGATCTAATCAACACCACAGTGACTCTTTCTGTCTTCTCTATTTCAGGTGAAATCTCATCAGGCTCTATTCAGTAAGGACATGCCAAAAGCAAGGAAATTATAGAGCCAGCACCCAAGATGGCTCCCCAATGATTTGCACTTCCCAGTACTCAGGCCCTAGTGCTGTGCCCTCTCACACTGAATCAGGGTTGGCCCTGTGTGGCCAATAAAATATGGTAGAAGTTATGTCCAGGACTTTCTAAGATAGGTAAAAAAGAAGACTTGGCAGCTTCGTCCAGAACTCTCTTAGTTTCCATGTAAGAAGTCCAATTTCCCTGAGGCTACCATGTTGGAGAAGCCACATGGAGAGGCCCTGGGACTATGTGAAGATGAGGAAATTTCTATCCAAGCCCCAGCTATTCCAGCCCCAGTTAACCAAGTTATCCCAGCCGAAACCCTTGACATTACTGAAGAGAAGCAATTCATCCCCTTTAAGTCCTGCCCAAAGTGAAGACTCATGAGCAAAATTAATGATTTTTGTTCTTTAAGCCATTAGATTTTGGGGATATTTTGTTACACAGAAGCAGAAGACCAGAACAATGTTCAGCCTTATCATGAAAGAGCGTTGTATGGCAAGAGAGGAGTTCCAACCTTCACTTTGAACAACCTCTACCTAGAATAAACTTTCTGTGCCTTCATTTCTGTATCTGATCCTTAGATGGGTTGAACTAGATCAATATTTTTCAAACTGTGTTCCCAGAATGGTGATTCTACAGAGCAGCTACATTGTAATGAAGGAGAGTACTGAGCAGATGGGACTGCCGGTTCCCCACCATCCACCAAAGCAAGAGCATCTCCATCCTTGTTTATTTTGTAAATTGGAGTTTCATTTAAGATTTCATATGGCTAAGAATTCCATCTTCCAAAAGAATTTTGAAAAATCACTGCCTTCAATCTCTTTCTATTGTCCCTACTAGGTCTTGGCTTCTGAGCTGTCAAAAACCTCAAATAAGTCCATGATATTCCCTTTGTTATAATGTTTCTTATGTTGTAAGAGAATAAATAGGAATGCTTTTGTTTCATATCAGATTTAACTACGCTGACAATAAGTGATACATTTATGGATTGAGAACAATTGCTGGATAGTTCAGGTCCCCAAATATCCATTTAAGTAGGAAAGAATAGTTTCTTCCTTTCTTGAATTATTTGGTTAATTGCAACCATTATCCTATTTGCTTGGCAAGGAAGATACAGTCCTTATAATTGCAGAGGTGGGGACATGTTTTCAGAGCCCCACATTTTCCTATCTCAAGTAGGAAGTGGTCAAAGCTCTCAAGGCAGGACTATCTCTAGGCTTTCTCTCATCAGTTGGCAAAGCCCAACTCCATAGCCCCAGAAGGAAAATGACTCTGAAAGATAAGAAACCAGAGCAGAAGGAAAGCTCAGTGCCTCCTTAGGTGGCTGAGCTGGGAAACATGAGGCACAGTGCAGCAAGATCTGGCCACATAGAAGGCTGTTCAGTATCCTAGACTGAAAGAACAATGATAAGAGAGAGTGAAGACTTGGGGACTATGATGGCTGGGAACTGGAAGATTCCACAAGAAGTCATCAAATCTCTTTCACCAGCCATACAGGTTGACACTATAAGGAGATCATTCCTTTGCCTCATGGTTGGCTGGTCCAGTGCCTGGAAATGTGATTCTTTGAGGTCAGAAAGCTCAGGATCGATTTACAGGACATTTATGTTCTACATATTGTCAATAACAATGGCTGAGAACCAAGAGACCAGCAATATAATCCTACTTGCTCATTGTGACATCTTAGACAAGCAAATTCCTCCTCTTGGATCTCTGTTTCTTGACCCATGCAACAAGGTGAATGGCATAGATGAATGGCAGCTCAAACAACGTTGAAGAGTAGAAATACAATGAGCCTTAGCATCTTGGT
Source organism: Tarsius wallacei (assembly GCA_963574415.1). Taxonomy (NCBI): domain Eukaryota; kingdom Metazoa; phylum Chordata; class Mammalia; order Primates; family Tarsiidae; genus Tarsius; species Tarsius wallacei. The sequence continues at coordinate 29,701 of CAUYQG010024785.1, read as the reverse complement.
ACCACTACTTCCAATCGCATGGCCTTGAGAAAGTCACTACACAGCCCTGAGTCCCAGTTTCTTCATCTCAAACTTGGGGGCAAATTATTTTCTAAACCCAGGAATCATTGTGGGTATTAGCATTAGATTATATTAAGCTAAATTGTATTCAACTTAGATATAATATATAATACATAAAGTATTCTATGTATATTACATCAATCTAATTTGAAATTAAATTAAATTACTTTAAGCACCTGGAATATGGTGGAGCTCAATAAAGGGTGGTTTGTGTCCCCACCTCAACCACACAAATAAACAATTATTGGCAGCCACCTGCTCCAGAGCATCAGGCTACATTCAGTATTCTGGATCCTCTAGTGTTTTTGCTCTTAACCTTCAAGATTTACCTCCACCTGAGCCACTACCTCAAGACAACATGCCTCCTTCTTCAGCTTCAAACCACAGACCAACTTCTTTAAGTATCTTTTCTGAGTTATCCTTTGACCCAGATTCAAAGCAACTCCAGAATGATGGTAGCTGACAAACTTCTATTAATTGAGTATCTTTTCCCAATTAAACTGCAAGGTTTTCCAGGGCAAGTATCACAGGTCTTTATTCTGTGACCAAAACAGTTTACATGCGTGTTTTTTCTAAGCCTTGAAGAAGATTTACTGAAGGTCTAAATTTACAAGGATACAGTGATATTGCAAGTAACAGATTGCCTGAAACAAAAAATCCTGAGCAGGAAGACAGCTGTGCTTAGAAAAAAATAATCCCAAACTTAATAAATCATATACTGCAGAAACTTCTTTTCAGGTGGCTGACACAACTGACTTCAGGCACAGTTTTCCTTTGTTCTATATCATGTAAACAGGGCTACATTGTTTATCTAACCACTCATTTGACCAGCCACCTATCCATTTAGCTCATAAACCCATCCATTTACCCATCCACCCATCCATCCATCCATCCATCCATCCATCCACCCACCCACCCACCCAATTACCAACCCACTAACCCACCCATCTATCCAGCAATCCATTCATCCAGCCATCTATCCAGCAATCCATTCATCATCTATTCATCCATATTTCCATCATTAATTCAGCAAAAGCTTCTCAAGTGCCTACTATATCTCTGCCTCTGCCAAGTAGAGGTAGAAAGACAAATGAGATCCTGATCCAGCCCACACATCTGAAGAGAAAACCAGACAAGAAAATTATAAGACAGATGATAATAATAGCTACTACTTAAATAGTGAGAGATCAATTAAGTGCCAGCTACTATGCTAAGTACATTACATGAATTATTTTAGTTTATCCTCACAATAACTTTATGAGGCATTATCCCTGTTTTACAGATGAGAAAAGTGAGGCTCAAAGAGGTTAAGTAACTTGCTGAAGTTTACATAGTTATTAAATGATATGGTAGGGATAGAATCCAGGTGGTCTGATTTAAAGAGCCTTTGTAAATAACCACTATGTTATTGTCTTCTAGAGTGATGAATGGTATGATACAACAACACAGGGAGCTTGGAGGGGGTGGTTGGGGAGGGAAAGGATGGCCCAGAATCTGTGATGCCTGAGTTGTAAAGTGAAAGAGAAGCCAGATAGAGGAGTGAGGAGAAGGTAATTTTAGGCAAAAGTAACTGTGTTTATAGACTGGGTGAGTAGGTTAGCAAGGTAAGAATGTCAAGGTGCTGGAAGGACTGGTTCCCAAAGAGCTTAAGGATCTTGGTCTCAGTTCTATAGGTCAAAGAGAAAACCCAAGAAAGCAAATAGTCAAATATTTGTTCTAGAAAGATAACTGAGGCAGAAGGGTGAGAAGAGAATCATAGAGAATCACAGGGGAGAAAGATTTGGTCATGGAAGCTACTGCAAGGGTCAAGACAAGAAATGTTGTGGATGATAGAGAAGAGTAAAGGTGGAAAGTGATTAAGACACAATATCAATGGGTGACTAAATGTGAGCATACTGAAGAGGACTCCTAGCTGGAGTGGCTGCTCATGTGAATGCAAACAGAAGGAGAAGGATTCACTTTTCAGCATGTGTAGTAAGGAGCAGTTTAAAATGAGGTGGACAAAAGAAGATAACACATTTTGTTTGGGTTGTTTTCCCACCTCAACGAATCACTCAAAATTGTGCCACACAATTTACTATCTCAGAAGGTACTGTTTTACATTTAACCCAGGTTAGATGGTGCTTCAGAGAATAGATTCATTATTAGATTGCCCAAGTTTGAGACTCAGCTCTGCCACTTACTAGCTATGTGATTTCAGGCAATTTCCTTAAACTTTATGTGTTTTGGTCTTCTGATCTGTAGCACACTCTGATTTAAAAATATGCACTGCCTCTTTTAGTTCCTCCAGTAGTTGGCTTTTCTAATTACCTCATTGTTTTGATTATCTTTCTTCCTGGCTAGACAATGTGTTCCCGGAAGGCTCAGACCACATCTTCCACATACTGCCCTCCAGTCTTGCCACTCCTCTACCATGGAACTTAATGTACCACCGATGTTAACATTTTGGTTTGTGCTCTGAGTGAAGATCTCTTGTACAAGAAATGGAGTGTTGATCCCGAGCTCCATCTGTTCTAATTCCACTGGGCTCTCCAATTCAACATGTTTTTAGGAAATTCCCAGTATTTGCAAGGCACATTTGAGATAAGGATGAATCAGAATAGACAGCTGATGGTCTAGTGGAGAAGATATGATGTGAATACAAATGACAAATACAGACAGAACATAGCATGGATGCTCACAGAGGGGATCCAGATGGTGAAGAAATTGTGTCTAGATTGGAGGCTAAGAAGAGTTGACTGGGAAGTTAGCTTTTGATTAGACCTTAAGTCTGGGTAATACACAGTTGCATGAAGCTGAGGAACAAAGGCACTGAATGAGGAGAAAGTTCATAAGCAAAACATTAGGAATGGGGGCGAGACATTAGGAGACTTGAAAGAATCACTGTGGGCAGGACAACTCAGCTTGACAAAGTTCCCCAGGTGACTTGGACATATGTTTTTCCCCTTACTCCCACTTCATGAACTGTCGTCATAGGGGAGGAGATGTTATTGAGGAATTTTGTATGAAAAGTTTAAGAGTACAAGTTTTATTTTTAAAAGTCATGCTTGCTACAGTGTGGAGGATGACTTGGAGGGGTGGGGCAGAGTCAGGACAGCCATTAGGAGTCATGCAGTAGAGCTATAAAGGTGTGCACCAAGGAAGAGGGGGTGGGAGGGAGAGAGAATGCAAAGATGTAGGTTTATCCAGGGTTTTGGAATCCCATCTGTTTAGCTGTTGGGATGGAAGGTAATGTTTGTCAGTAAGCTGGGAAACAGAGTGGGGAATAGGTGACTTTGATTTTGACACCTGAGGGATTTTCAAGGTTGGTTCCAGGGGCAGAGACTTTAGGGTAATGGAGCTCTAGCAAAAGAGGAATGAAGAGGAATCCTCCCTCACAGGCCATTGCTGTTTTCAGGCCAGTAAAACCACAACCACCAGGTAGTATAATAAATACACAGATGAAGACCTGTGAATAAGACACAGTGGTTGTATGTAGGTAAGTGCCAATGGATCTTCTTGGGGTGGGGGGCTTATGGGAAGGTTCTATGTGCAAGGACTGGAGATTGAGGATTAGAGAGTGATAGAAAATTTGTAGGTGAGAAGAAATGTCAGGACATTTCATTCAGGGAAACAGCATGCACAAAGCAAGAGTATAGCAAAACTGGGAGAAACAAGCCCAGAGAGGAAAAGTGGTACTAGAATCTCTGTCACCTGTTTCCTAGTCCAAGATTTTCTTATTTTCTGCCACTCTCCATGGACTGATAGAGTAAGAAGTTAGCATCATAGGCTTTGACGTTACAAGCCTGGGTTTGCATCTCAATCCTGCCCAAGACCTTGGCCAACACATACAACATTTTTGAACCTGAGTTTCCTCTTCTAAAAAAAGCCACAGAGCTACCCTACTATGATTGTTAAGAGGACTAAAATCAGAATATGGAAGCAGTTTAAATGGAAAATGACCAAATTAGTTGTGTGAGTATTGATCACAACTAATACTGCCATTACCGTATTTGTGATGAGTTTGGAGTTGGCTTGGTACAGTAGATGGTCGTATGGAGAGGAATGTTTCTGTAGATATTGTGTATTGTAATTCCTTAGGTATGTATAGGGAACAAATCCTATTCTCATCATTAACTCATTAAATCTTCAGAATAGCCTCATTAAATGGCTATATCTCAGAGATGAGAAAGCAAAAGCTGAAACTTGTTAATTTGCTTCTCCAAGGTTAACAGCAAAGAAACAGAACTGTAAAAACAGTATCCAGTTTTTCTGATTCCTGGTTCACAGCTACAAGGTGTCTGCAACCATTAGGCTGAGAGAGCAGATACAAGTCACAGAGAATCAATGAATAACAAGAGATGCATATAAATCTCAGAGTAGATACTCATATTTCAAACTCAAGATATTCCAGATACACTCTTGGAATAATTACCATTTGGACAGGCAAAGCAGGCCGAATCAGGAGAAGTTGGGTGGGGTAGGAGGGGAGGAGATAAGGAGTGGCTAGAGCTATGCCTGGTATCGACTTTGAAAATGTTCCCTAAAAGTTGCCTAGTTCTCATTTAAAAAGACATGATGGAGAGGTTTGTGTGGGATCCAGGCAATTCCTTGGGTGCAGATCTGCCAAAGAATTCTGCTTGACTTGGCTCTGGTGTTTCCTTACACAAACGTTCATAGCTGTACTTTAAGTCTTAGGGTACCATACTTAGACTCCAGGATGTGTGCCCCAAGGCAAAAAAATGAACTATATGGAACTTGTGGTCACATGCATATAATTCCACATCCCACAAAAAAACATTAAAGTGTAGAACTTCTCATACGGGGTGGCTAATGAACACCTTCAATCATTGAGATGTACTTGTAAAGGCGCTAAGACTTGAGTTTTCTACCTAAAATTGTATTGAAGGCACACAGTTCCCTATGGTATTAAGCTGAGGAAACATAGAGGTAGACTTGCAACCCCTTGGTTGCTGAATTTTTGCGGGCGGAGGATGTTCAACTATCCTAAGGGCCTCTGAGGAAGAAAGGAATGAGGATGACCTAGGCTGCAGTGCTGAGTCAGAGATGAGAGTCTTTCTTTATGCCAGGACTCAACACGCTCATGAAAAAGAGGTATGATATACTGCACAATGGTACATGGCATTCATTCTAGCACATTTTGATGCCTAAATTTGATTAATGGATCCAGAAGAAAAAGACGGAACCATTATCTACTGATAGCATAAGGATGGATATTTTACAGTGAGTGTGGCTAAAACCACACTGGTAATTGACTCTATTAGTGAGGGGTTCCAGGATCCCTTCTTATAATGTTCACATAATCCTGTGTATGTTTATGCAGTTCTGATTCCATGTGGCTCCATACTCAAAGAAACTCAATTCAAACAGCCAAGGGTAATACAATAATAATAATAATAATTTCAGGCACGGTGGATCACAACTGTAATCCCAACACTTTGGGCGGTTTAGGCAAGAGGATTGCTTGAGCCTGGAAGTTCGAGACCAGCCTGGGCAACATAGAGAGACCTTGTCTCTACAGAAAAATAAATAAATAAAATAAACAATAATTCTAACTTTAACTTTCAAGTCTAGCAAACTATAAAAGTATCCTATTTGAATTGCCCACCAATCTCTTATATCCCTTTCTGCCTTCCATTTCTCATTACTCCCCCATTACAAACAAACAGCAACAAGCAACAGCAACAAAATATCCTGCAGGCTGTTTTGTTCTCTCTCTCCACCCCCACCATTCTTCTTTTTTTTTCTCTCCAGCTGTCTAAATGTAAGTTAATGTATCTTCTTTCATTGTGCTCTTCCCTTTATCCTTTGTATCTTAAGTCCATTCTCTGCCTGCTAGTCCTGTGTCACAAAAGGAAACCCCCAAAAGGAAGAGAACATTTCTCTTTGAAGGGTAGCAAGTTCTAAGGCCAAGGATTGCAAGCCCTTCAGAGGGAGAAGTGGTGGGACATCTTATGTTCACTGGAAACGTCTGTGGCTATAACTTCAGGGAGACAGGGAGTCAGTTGAATCAATTAGGAGCAGAATAAAACAGAATGCAAGCACATCAATGTCCATGGAGGTCAAGGAGAAGACCCAGGCAAGCTTAAGCCAGTGGAGGGGGTATAGCAGGTATCTAGTCTCTGAGAACTCCTATATTCAGGAGCTGTATGTGATGATGGGGCACTGAAGAGATGCTGATACTAGGTTCCTGAGCTGCAATGTTGCACCCATTTTTTTAGAAGTTTCTTTTAGTGTAATACCTCTTCCTTTTAAGTAGATGTAGACAGCATTCTGGCCAGCAGCAAGTTAGTAACAGATTCAATCAATCAATGCAGTTTTTTCCTATTTATATTTAGGGCTGGGATCAAAAGGGGTACACAGAGGTGAAGGAGTTCACCACACCTTTCACTGCCCTTTGGGGGCACCTCTAGACACAGGAAGACATTGTAGATTAGTGGAAAGAATGCATGCCCATGCTTAATTTATCTCTTCTTCCCCATTCTCTCCTCTCCTTTCTTCTCCTCTTCCTTCCCCTCCCCTTCCCTCTCTTCCCCTGTCCTTTCTTCTCCCCTCCCCTCTACCTTGCTTTCCTTTTCTTATCTCTCCTCTACCCTACACCCATCTCTAAATTGTTCCTATAAACTAGAGCAGCAAAATGTCTTATTTTCTCTAAAAAATACTGTATATATAAACACTGATCAGCATCACAGCCCCCCTCACTTCCCTCCCCCCTCCCCATATGCCCACAGTCACAGTGTGAGTTTTGCCTTTTGGGGAGAAATGTGATCATGGGACACCCATTGATTGAGTCTAATGGACAGCTTTAATAGAAGTGAAAGATGATGATGATACTCAGAGGAGGTTAAAACTACACAAAGGACTCACTTTATAGCTGATCTCACCCTAGAAACATAAAGTCCTTTCCTCCCTCCCAAAAAGTCACACATTTCAGAAATAGCTGTTGAGAAGGAAGTGAAATTTCTTCACAAGCTCACAGATGATGGTGACGTGGATTAAGCCAGGCTTTAGAAAGAGCAAAATTGAAAGAGCATATCTGACTTACAAATCAGTGGCAAAGAATGAGAATATTTCAGGCCTATCAAAGAGGTATTTAATTCCATTAAATTGGATACTTTTTCCAGGTAGACAATCCCCAAATTGCTTTTGCCTCTAATTCAACTGTAACTCTAAGAATCATGTCAATGATCTTATATGTGTAATGTATTTATGCCCCTAGATAAATCAAAATTCACGTTTTACCTCATATAATAGCAGCTGACTAGTCACTGAGACATGCTTCACATTTTATCAATGATGATGGTGATATGACAGTGCATGTTGTTCTTAACTCTTTAAGGGCTCTTCACCCCCAATATTAACATAGTTCCTTTTCTTCTCTCTAGTCTCTCCAACCAGAAAATCAGTAGCTGGATGAGAACCTTAACTTTTAAGTTATTCTGCTGGGAGCCTGAGGCAAGGAATAATCCTATTAGACAAAAGATGTCAAGAAAGTATGTCCTAAGAGTAAGATGTCCCAACCAAAGGAAGTACTGAATGATTCAAAACAGAACTATGAGAAAGAGACAGAGGGACATTCTGGAGCCTACATGGCTAGAGAAGGCCGACTGCATGTGAAGTGGAAAGCCCAGTGCTTCTGAGCACCAGTGGCTGGAAATGGAGACATTGCTTTTTAAAAAATTTTTGGCATTTATGTTCATGTGGCTCCTAAGGTAGGAGCTAGAATTAGTCCTAGGGGCTTCCTGTCCCTTTGTTCTGGTGAGGAACACATTTCATCAGCATATTTTTACTCTGTAAATGGAAGCCAGTCCCTGGCCCTTGTTCTTGGGGTTACCCTGAACTCTGTTCATAACCAAACCCCCTAGAGCTTCAGGATGAGGAGTTAGTTAGTTTGGTTAATAATGAAGAAGGCTCTTTTCACTGGGGGCACAACATGTCACAGCACATATTATTATAATGTGGATAAATGCTTTGTTTTCTGTGGCAGACAGGGGAAAGGGAAGGCAGAGACCAAGGTTAGGGCCCTGGCATTGAAATTGAAAAGGCACAAAGGTAGGAAGTAGGTGAGTAACATGGTGGTGAGCAGGAGCTAAAGACTCCCTGTTTAGAAGAATAACAATATACACCAGGGGCAGTGATCGCTGATATTCTCCCTTTGTATTTCTGTTCCCTCTCTGTAATTTCCTTGTGTTATCCTCAAGCCTCGAGCATCTCTTAAACAAAAGATGTTAATGCAGTAAATCTTGGGAGTAAAGGAGGAATCTGCACCCTTGCTTTCATGAGCAACATAACTGGAGAAAGTATACTCAATATGAGAAAACTGTAGTTGGCCAGGGAGAAATGCTGTTGAGAGGTGACAAGAGGCAACAACCCAGTTGGGAAGGTTTGTGGGACATGAAGTAGGAAAGAGCCTGGAGTGGGAGGTCCCTGGGGTTTCTCCCATCATTGTAGGCTTAATCTCTCAAGTAGAGGGCAGCTAGGCATGCTGTCATCTGACTGATGGAAATCAGAGGCAAATGGAAATGAGAAGCATGAAGCATGACTTTCTTGAAATTGTATTTCCAGGTTCATCTAGGTTCCTGGACCTCCCCACTATCTTGATGACATGACCGATCACAATAAGGCAGTTAACTCCAAGACATGGAATCCCATGGCACATCAAGGTGGCCCAGCCGCACAGAAAGCCACAGGCTCATAACAAACTGGCCAGCCCAGGGCTACTTGCCAAACAGGCACATACACCCTTCAGGTAGCAACACAATGAGTCTCAATTGACCCAAGTATTTCAGGACTTCAAACATCATATCAGAAGATTCCTGCTGGACAGTGATTAACAGAGAAGTGACATGGCCATACAGCTGTGTTGGGGTCATCTAGGGTCAGCAGCATCTTCATGGCAGTGGCAGGTTCTCACCTCCTTTTGATGGTGAGCATCACACCCAGAAGAATAATGATGAACATGAGCAGGCCAGCGATTACACCAGCCATCTTCACGGTGTTGTCCACCTGCTTCTCTGGCTCCACAGTGTTAGAATTCTGGGTAGAGGCACCTTGCAGGAAAAAAAGGGAAGGAGAGAGATGTTGAAAGGCCCACACATGTGACTAGACAATAACCAGAATGACAACAGCTTCATTTAATTGTGCTCTAACTATGTGCCAGGCACCGTGCTAACAGCATTATACATATTGTCCTTTTTAATACCTTTTGAATATTAATCCCTTGTGAGGTTGGGATTATCATTAGATCCTATTATAGATGAAGAAACTGACGTGCAGAGAAATTGAGTTGCTCAAGGTTACATAACTGCTGTGTTATAGCATCCTCTTCTTCCAGTGAGATCAAGTGGATAATTTTATCTCATAGTGCTTTGTTCCTAGGATCAAACCATGGAACTACAGTTCAGTTCTTGGGCTCATGGACTTATTTCTAACCCTACTTTATTCTTTCAGGTAAATGGTGGAAATAACCATTTCCTCTTAAGGCAACACTGGACTTTTAAATTTAAAAAGATAATGTTTATGTTTTATTCCTTAAAGGAAACAAATGTAGGATAAAAATTTAGTGTACTTAAGAGGATATCCTTGGGTTCAAAAAACACTTATATCAGATTAATTCCATTTTGACACTTGATACTAATGTGACATGCTCTACCAGGTGCTAACTCGCTGACTCAATTCCTACTAAAGGAAGGCAGGGAAGTGGCCACTTACTTTATCCTCACTCTTGTGCTGGGTGATTTCATGGATCTTGCCTAGTCAATCCTCACAAATATATCAAAGGTAGATATTGATGATCCCATTTTATAGATGAGAAAACCAAGGGAACTTGCTAAAAGGAACATAGCTAATAAAGGGAGGGCCAGGATTCCATAGGTCTCTGACTCCAAGTTTAGGCTTCAATGGTCAGAAATCTTGAATTCAACTCTCAAGGTGCCTAGTTTCTCAATCTCCCTCTCCCTAAAACAACCATTTTGCTTATGTCAAAGCAAAAGTAAGTATCAAAAGAGCACCAAAGTCCTGCCTCTTCACATCATGTACCATGGATCAGAGGTAATTTCTTATTTCAGATATTGTAGAGTGTGGTCCAGGGGCTACCAGCATCCTAATTGAATTTCTTCTGCTTCCATTCATATTCCCAATGGTGTCACATCTGTGTGAGGCAACTTAAAATCCAAAGCATCCTTTTCCTGAATCATTCCTACTTCTCCTCCACATCAGCATCAGCTCATCCTTCATTAACCAGTATACTTTCTCTGGGCCTTTGCTCCTGGGAGAGTTTCTCTCCTTCCCTTCTCTAAATTCTGTTAACACTTTATAACGCTTTGCACATACCTCACAATATCCTTCACCACAATGTACCAATATTATTAGTTATTTGTTTTCACATCTGTCCTCTCCAGTGGTCTGCAAGCTCCTCAGAGGCAGAATTATGCCTCATTTATCTTTGTTTTCTCATGTTAGCACAGAGTCTGACCGGTAATAGGGGCTCCCTAAACGTCTGTGGTTGTTCAACGCTTAGCTAAAGGGATGACGTTTCTGCCCACACACATTTGTTCTTGTGGAACCAAATTGAGTTTTCTCCTTTTTTAGTCATGTGTTCACAGAACTCAGATGAGTCTTGAGTTTGAGGGATGCTACTACTCATAAGCTATGGTTCAGATTCCCCAAACTCATGATGTTTAAGAACAGCCCTCTGGCATATTGAGGCACCCCTTTCTTTTTGCTTTAGAGTATTGACTGTTTTTGCTCTCGGAACACTTCCTCCAAACTGTTGTAACTTAGACAAATTGGGTTTACTTAGCCATGTCTCCCTGGTGAGAATGTTACATCTTCAGGAACAGTGAGTGAGTCCCAGTCATCTCTCTGATGCCAGAGTCTAGCACATGTTTCCTTCCTCATCAGTGTTGCCTAACAGATGATTATGAAATGATATGAAGGTGAATGAATCACGAGTTCCTTCATTTATTCATTCAATCAATTATTATTTTGCCATTGAGCACACATGTGCTGTGTGTCAAACCATGCTGTCTATAGGGTTGGAGATTCTTCTTCTGGAAAGACTTTCAGATGAGGGATTTTATTCATTTTTTTACAAGCCAAAAGTAAGGCCAACTCTAAATTTCAGGGTTGCCTGAGCAGCCTCTGCCCATCTACAGGTTAGAGAATTCCTGGGAGAGTTAGCCAACCACCTCTTTAGCAGGTCTGCTCTGGCCTTCCGGAGTGGGGGCTGGTTCTGAGTGGCTCTCATGTAGCCCCTATTTCTCAGTTTAGAAACATGACTTCTGAGATAGGGATAATCCACAATGTAGCAAGCATAAGGGAAGTAGAGCATTTCAGACCACAATTTCCTAAATATTGATAGAGTATTTTTATTTAGCTTTGAAGCATTCATTTATTGGCTAAATTTTACTTAGTGCCTGCTATGAGGTCCTATTCTAGAGACTAAAAAAGCAAAGAGCCCCTGGAGAGAATCTTATTACTCTGGGAATACTGTTATTAGCTTAGTCTAATGAGACTCATACTCTATTCCTTCAGTAAGAAATAATAAGCACCCACTATGTACCAGGCATTTGCCAGGCAATTCCATGATTAGCAAGACAGACACAGTTCCTACCCTCAAAGAGTCTACAATTAGTGGTGGTTGGGGCTAGGGGATACAATTAATACCAAGAGTCAGCAATAGTAAAACTTTCAACACTGTTAATCAACAAGGGTACCTGCACAATGAATATTTGTATATCTAACCCTGAATTGTACCCCACATTAAAAAAAAAAAAGAGTTTGAACAGAGAGGCACATGGCACTTGGAAAGTGTATAATAGGAAAATGAATCACTTTTGGAAGGAAGTGGTCAGTAGGGTGACCTCCAAGGGAAGATTGACTGTAATTAGGCAAAAGGAATATAAGAGTGATATATGGGAGTGGCAGAAGAAATAACCCTGTGTGAGGCTGTGCTATAGGACAAGCACTGTGGTGCATTCAAGAAATGAAAGACATATAGTATAAAGCAGGGTGAGAGAGCAAGGAGGGGAGGGTAAGAAAGAAGCTGGAGAGAGCAGCAGGAACCAGTCCACAAAGGACATTACCGGCCATGAAGAGGGCTTTTTGCTCTTTAGCCCAAGAGAGTAAGGGAGATATTTAAGTGTTACTCATGGAGCATGATATAGTCAGATTTGTATTTCCAACAGATCTTTCCAGCATTAACGTTGAACCAAAGTGGATTGGTGAGATGAGTTTTGAGACCACTGCAGGTATGTAGGTAGGAGATGATAGTGGCTTAGATGCAGGTGATGGCAGTGGAGATAGAGGGATGAGATATAAGAGATAATTCCTTGAAATAGATAAAATCTGTTGGTGGATTGGATATGAAGAATAAAGGGAGAAAAACGGTCTAAGCTGACTACAAGTGTTTTATTTGTATGACATGGTGAATGATAGTGCGTTTTATGGGTTCCAGAAACAATGGAAAAAGAACAGTTTTGGGGGGAAATGAATTTGGGATGATTTGAGCTTAAGATACTCCAGAAAAGTAGGTAGTTAAAAATGCAGATGTGGAGCACTAAATAAAGGTCTGCGCTGGAGGTAAAAATGTGTGAGTCATATGCACATTGATGGTATTTGAAGCATGGGAGTCTTTGGAAGAAATTACCCAGGGAGAGAATAAAGAGTGAATGGAGAAGTAAACCTAGAAGAGAGACTTGAGGGACTGCAGTATTCAGTGAGTGGGTAGAGAGAGATAAACCTGCATGGGAAACAGGAACAGCCAGACAGGTAGGAAGTAAACCCAGGGGAATGTTGTATCCTAGATCCAAGAAAAGACAATGTTTCAAGAAGGAAGAAGTATGCTTGGTGTGGTGGCTCAAGCCTGTAATCCCAGCACTTTGGGAGGCCGAGGTGAGAGGATTGTGTGAGTCCAGGGGTTCGAGACCAGCCTGGGCAACTTGATGAGACCTCGTCTCTAAAAAAAAGAAGAAAAAAAAAAAAAAAAAGGAGAAAGTGATCAACTATGTTCCCAGAGTAGAATCATGCTCCACACAAAATGAAAGTGAAGATCTTAGATGAGTATTAGAAAACTTTTCCTCCAAAAATTCAAAGATATTTCTAAATAGAAAATAGAAACAACTTCAGAAGTGACCATAAACCAACAATAGAACCTACTTGAGGACCACAAAGGAGCATCCAGGAGCATCCGGGACTTTAGAAAGGCTGTCTCAAAGGCCAGAGCCCAGTGGTTTAGACAGATTCAATGAGTTCAGTCAACAGGCATCAGAGATGACATCACAGACTCCACACAGTTAGGTTTTTGAAGAAGCCATGCTTGGCTGGTCCAATCAGACTTCAGATACAGGAATGCAAACATGTTCTGGGGCATGGAAAATCCAACTTTCACTTCAGCACTCTTTAAGGGAACTTGCTCTAGTTACTGTGAATTTATGCCTCTGTTTATAACAGAAGAGTGAAGACAGGGTTCAAAGGTGATGCAGAGATAGAGAAAATGGCTTTGAGAACAAAGGCCAGACAGCATCCATATGTGGCTCCTATATCTGAAAAGGATAGAGACAGGATAGGACAGTACTGCTCTGGTGGCAGAGTCAGGAGTGTGTTCATAGGACTCACACGTTGTAAGTGCTCCATGTAGCAAAATGTGAGCTGGTGATACAGAGTCATAAGCAAGCGCAAAAGGGTTGGTTACTGAAGGCCTCCTGGTAAGTGATGGGCTTTCCACAGATGCCAGCACTAGGTCCACATAGAAGGCTGTCTGCCTGACTTAATGACCCAAAAACCCAAGAGGGCTTTTCAGAGGGGTGGAACTGGAAACCCTTCAGTGGATTGCAGCTGGATTACTTTTATCCAAACCCACCTTTTCCAGAAGTCAGAATTAGTATCCATCCCCATCCCCAAAAGGCTAGCTCTGACTCTCAGTAACTTCTGTCTGTTAAGCAGGGGCTGGGAACTTGAGGACTGGGAGAAGAAGAAGGGATTTGAATGCATTCTCCTCATCTTTGCTCTCCACGGGCCACAATTTGATAATAGTCCAAGTAAATCAGAATTGGCAACTAGGAGGCATCAGGTGATAAATTTATCCAATTGGAGAAGCGTTAAAGTTCTACTTCAGTCCTCTGTGTGATGTGATCATCAAAAACAAGCTTGTGAACTCAACTTGCACTGACGGAAGACTATCTCCAACAAGAAACTGCAAGCCTAACCTTATACCCCAGCCAGCTGTGCCTTCTGAGTTCTGAGCGCTCCCAAGGGCTGAACCATTCCTTTCAAAGCAGCTGCTTCCCCTAAAGCCATGATGGCTTAGAATCTAATATCCTCCTAGTTTCAGCCCAGAGTCCTCATCTGGCTCTTAAGTTTTAAACCAAGGCATGGCTCTTGGTTTCTTAAAGTTTACTTCCCTCTCTTGGCATTATAACGCTCTATACATAGAGTCCGGTTGTCATGTTTTGTCTCTCTACTGCCTCCTCCCACACCACTAGGCAATCATCCCTGTTGATTTTCTCCAAGGATTCCTGAGACCCAACAAGGGCAATGCTGCTCAGCTCTACTCTGCACTGGTCAGACCTCTCTGGTGAGTCCTGTCCAGCTATGGATCCAACCTCCCAACAGAGATCTCCAGGGTTAGACAGACTAATAGACATGGTTCTCAAAAGGTGTTTCAATGACCAGAATATCAACATCACCTGGGAGTTTATTAAAATGCAGAATTTTGAGCCCTACCTCAGACCTACTGAATCAGCAACTGCATTTTAACATGAACGCTATGTGACTCATGTGCACATGAAATCTAGAGATCATTGACTTTGAAGGTGCATCAGTCAGAACCAGGATTTTTCATCCTACAAAAGGAAAGATTCATATGAGACCTAATTCTTGCCTTCAGATAACTAAAAGGTCATTATGGAAGATAGATTTGGTTCCTTTAATTTCAAAGGTTAGAGTTAACATCAATGGGTAGATGTAACAGAGGGTAGATTAGGGAACAACACAAGAGAAGTTTTAATGTGGAAGAGTTAATCAGCTGAGGCTGAAGCCCAGCCCCTTTCAAAGCAGCATCGTAATATAGAGAGAGGATGGAAATAGTTGTTCCCAAGTTGTGTCAGAGTGAGCTCTCCTTTTTTAACTGCTCTCTCTGTCTCTACCTGTTCTTACCTCCTTGGCTTCCTGGATATTTAAACAAACACTGAACACCTCGTATTTGTGGGATGCTGACCTTTCTTCTCTGCCTGTTGACGTCACCTCCCATTTCAACTTGGCATTCCTTAATTCCAGTGATACCCATGCTCTTGGCTAGATAAATTCTCCCTGTCATATGTAGAGTTATGGGACTCCAATGCAGCCTATCCTCCCCCATCCTGACCCTTGTCAAATGACCCACAGAGGCAGGGGGATGTATCATCAACAGTGAAAGGAGCTGGCTGGAACCTAGTGTGCTCTTCATTAAGCAGAAGGAACTCTGAGACAACTTCTTATGCCTATTTTCATGCTGAGAGGTTATAGTTTTATAAGACTGATCAAAAGCAATGGGTTTCAAATCAGAAATACGTAAGATTGCACCTAGATGTCATCACTAACTGGTTGTGTGCTCTTGATCAAATCTGTAAACCACAATGGGATTTAATAACCTCTTTCATTAAATAATGAGAAGATGCTAAGTTCACACACAGATCTTCTAAGGATCAAATGAAATAATTAAGGTAAAAATGCTTGATAAACTCTGAGAAACAGTTCACATATGGGACATAATGATCACATGACCTTGGAACTAGTTCCCGGGTGGTAACAGGGTTTTTTGTGTCTGTGAACTGCGGTGCCAAAGGCTGGGGCAAGGCCTCCTTGCAACCTGCTGCCTGAATTCATCCAATCTTAAGATGAAGGCAGGCATAGTCCCCAGAGCGAGCCACTTAACTTTCCTCATATAGGCAAGGCTTGTATCAGGCTTACATCTGGATGACTTAATGGCAGCAATAACATAATTTGGCAACAAGGGATTAATGATTCATTCTCAATGTGCTCTCACTGGCGACAGGCCCAATTCTATAGCTTGACTTCAGAGAATTTTCCCTGTAAAGATATGGAACAAAAATAGAAGTCACAGATAAAGAACATCTAATTGCAATTGATAAAACCAAGTAAATCCCAATGGATGCATAACCCATGCTGGTGATCATTGCTGATGGTAAGGAAAAGAAGCTGGCTCTCAGGCACACAATTCCTAAAAGCTGCACTCTCTAAAACACACAGTCGCTTCTCAACTATCCAAGGGCATATTATCCCCGGTGTGAATTATCAGAGGCAAATCTCACAGTGCTGGCAGTTTACCCCCATCTACTTAATGACTTCTTTTGTTGAACAGTTTCTCTGTCTTTACTTTGGCTTTGCATGTATTTGGCACCCAGTAGAGAAAACCTTTGAAACCCTGAGTCTAAGCTGGTACTTCTATGCCACTGAAGGTTTTAAGCATTGCTGGCATCTCTGATTGTAGGAATTTTGCCAAAATGAGATAACAGATAAAAGATGAGGAAGCTGAGCAACTTTCTGGCTCTTCTAAAGTCAGGTCCACACCATATACCTTCTTGATTTTGCTGGAAGCAAATTCTCAAAATGGTAGGCTATTTTAAAGATGGAATTAAAGTCCAAGATAGAAAAGAAGTTGATAAGAGAACATCTGGATACTTCATTAAATTCAAGCCTCTAGACTTTATATATTGCATCCCAAGGCATTGAGAGTATTTGTAATTGTGATCATGAACAACTTTGGCAGTCTTTGAGGACTGAAACTGTAATGAACAGGAGAGGGTGTAAAAAGCCTGGAGAGAAGCAAATGCTGTTGCTGACTGTTTTTTTTTTTAATGAAAAAAATGTGTATTTCAGATATTTTACACTAGTAAGTGTGATGTTGATACAGGAAAAAATATATAGACTGGAAAACTAAATCAGATCCCCCCCCCCACCACTTAAAAAAGGAAGGAATAGTCACTAGAAGGCAGCACAGCCTACACATCAGTCAACATCCAATCAGGAAAAGGAAAACTACTCCAGGCATTTAAAATGGAGCCAATTTACTAGAGAGTTGTTACACGGGGATCAGAAAATGATGGTGAGGAAATTCAAAGTGTAGCAATATCAGGAAGCCACTACCCAGCCCAGACTGGAGAAACAAACATGTGCAGTGGGTTATCAGAGCCCAGAAGTCAGCATCACCCAACAAAAGTAGGACTTCAATAGGCCTGCCAAGGGACTTGGAGCTATGGGGTAGACACAGTCACTGACAAAGAAGGTGACTGAGCTCAAGCCAAGAAGAAGGCTCTTTTCTTTATTTTGCTTTACCATCTCTCATGCAAGTCTCCCACTGACCAAAAGCAGAAGACAGCTGGCAAGGGGGTCCAGGACACATAGCCTTCAGGGGTCACCTGCATGTACCAGCAGTACAGGGTAACAGTGAAAATGGATGTGACACCAGATGAGCCAAGGGCCAGCATGGGCTTCCTATGAACAAGTGATGCTAGGCTCACCTCTTTACCACTTTTGAAAAGTGTCTGGACTTGTAAATCAGGGGAAATGTCCAGTACTGCATCTTCATGTTAGCAAAGTCAGGCCAAGATGGAGAAATTGTGGCTGACTTTTAGGATAGCTGTGTGTTAAACTGGGTTTTACCAGAATGTGGAAACAGAAGGCTCAGGATATCTGACCACATGTGAAACACTAGTAAAAGTAACAATAATGAGTTAATTAATATTAAGGCTTTTATTATAATCCAGCCTGACAATTTAAACCCTTCACATATATTATCTCTGTGAATTCTCAGCAGAACCCTCTGAAGCTATCATTATACCCATTTCCAAGAAGGGAAAACTGAGCCTCCAAGGGACTAAGTAACAGTAGCAAGTGGGAGAGTTGCAATATGGACCCTGGGAGTCTGGCACAGAATTTATTCTCTTTAAACTGTTATACTACTCTGCAAGCTTTTTAATAAGTTGGGGGAGAAATTACTCAACTTAGAAATCTGGTTTTCTTTCCTCAAATATCTGCAAGAAGAAAGCAGATTCATATTTAGGAGATTTGGAATCTTATCTTGACTATCAGAATAAAACCTCTTTGTATTTATGCCTGTCCCTGCTGAGTTTGCCACCTGCTGTATCATGCAGTTCCATTTCATCTGCCTTTATTGAAGATTATCTTCCCTCATGCCCTTACACCCACATATCATATTCTAATATCTAAGGAATTGATGAACATGTCGTGTGAATGTTGTTATATGGGCCAAATTATACAGACTTTGCTCTAATGGTATTTAAACTTGACCTTTTAACTTAAGTTCCTTCATCCTTTTCACTTTCCTTGTATGTATATCAACCACCATCTCCAAGCCTTTAATATATCCAGTTTAGTTTTATTATTAATCTCAGGACCTTCTCTATAATACCTTTCTTGATATTTAGCAACCAAAGCATCTCATAATTCCATAGGGAGACAAGTCTTGCTCAAATTTAGGTGACTGTTTTCTGCTTTGTCTCCAATACTCTTTCTTTTATCTCACTGTGACTAATTTTTTAAATTGCCGACTTTAAATTCCCTCATCCATGCATCAGAACAGTGCCTCCCTCCCCAGATCTGGTTGATAATGGAGCACTTGAGAAGGATTATTCCATCATTCTTCTAAGTGACATCACCTAGGATGTTTCTCAAGTAATAAATAAATTGCCTCAATTCATCATATGACAGTAATTGCTTTTAGCCAAGATTTAACTCAGAGTCAATGTTAAGTAGCTGGAAAACACTACAAAGACACAAGTTTTTTCTAAGACAGCTCTACTCTTGCTGTGGGAAACCATTTAATAAGTCCTGAGTTAAGTATAAAGAAGACACACATTTCTAATATCACAGGTTCCCTCAATATCACTCGGCCCGTCCTGAGAGGTTAGAATTTACTTCATCATAACCAACACAACTAAAACCGCTAAATATTGTTGACAGAAGTCACCCTCGTTTTCAGCCTTGAATGGAGGTTAGCTCCCTGTGAGATGGGAATAGCTTTAATTAATTGTTTGAAAGCGCTCAGGCCACTCAAATAAATTGTTCCTCAATTGCTGATTCTGCTTGGTTCCATGAATCTCCCAAATCTATGTTTCCAGGTAGAACTTGTTTTACACTGTAAATGCTCTGTGTAGGTCAAATTCTAATTCAGTTGTGTTACACACACCAGGAAAGATGACTGAATGAGGCTCATGTGGAGAATCTCTTCTGGGTGCAAGAAAATTCCTTTATTGTAAAATGTCTTTTCATCTATTCAAACATAGCATGACAGACTTCTTTAAGAGCAGTCACTTCTGGCTGGTGCCAGACACAGTCACCGATGACACACTCCCTTATAAGGGCATGCCCTTTTAAGGGTTTCACCACTGGTGGGTTGGAAATGCGTTTATACGCATTCCAATGACCTCAACTACTTTCTCTTGTGGCCAGGAAAGGCCCACCATGTGAGTGCTGCCAGGATTCAGCTGGGGTTAGAGACAGGATTCATTCTGTGCCTGGATTAGGCCCTGAAGTTATGACTAGTGTTGGGTCTAAGGTTGTCTAAGAAACCAAGCATAGGGCACATTTTGTAGACTGAGTGAGGTATCAGGCCACAGTCAATGTTAATGATCAGGATGTGGCTGAGGTAGGGGTCAAAGCTAAAGCAGGGATCAGGAGTCAGCCTATGGCTTGGGTTTAGGAGTGTTCTGGCATCAGTCTGTGTTCATGGTGAGGGGCTCAAACTATGCCCACAGCTG
Source organism: Tarsius wallacei (assembly GCA_963574415.1). Classification (NCBI taxonomy): domain Eukaryota; kingdom Metazoa; phylum Chordata; class Mammalia; order Primates; family Tarsiidae; genus Tarsius; species Tarsius wallacei. Next base: position 9,863 of record CAUYQG010024785.1, on the reverse strand, counting down.
TGCTTATACTTTGGCCAGAAATAAAATGTGGCCTATGCCAGAGAACCAACTGGACAAAGTCAAGTGACCTCCACATGGGCTACATTCATTGTTTTGGTCTCATGAGCACAGTTCAACTCTTGGCCACAGAGAAGTCCTGAACTTTGCCTGACCTGAGTGGTGCTAGGATTATAATGATGATAGAGCAGGGGAGGTAATTAGGAGATAATCCTGCTGTCTTGGAGCTCAACACTTAGTGAGAGATGGAAGTGTGCAAACTGAAAATCAGCGCTCAGCATGATGGGCACTAACACAGAAATGTGCACAGGAAAGGACAAGCATGATTCTGCTTAGGCAAAACTAGACTACAGACTTGATTTCCACATGTCCTCAGTGGTGTGGGACACATCACGGGCCTCCCTGAGACCACGCAGCAGCCTCCCCTTTCCTCTCCCTACCCTGGCTTCTTGTGGTCCAGATGAGGCCTGCCCTGCTGATGAGGAAGAAGAGGCTGAGTCAGCTTAGCACTGGCAGGACTGGCTACTTGCTTGCAGAAATCTGTGCTTTGAGCCTGGAGCCCAGGGGGGCTCAAAGCTGCTTAGCTGCTGCAGACAGGAGCACCCACGGCCTGCGTTGGGGATTAAGGGTTTAGTCTGAAGAGCAGATGTAAGAAAGAAGAACACATACTCTTTAGGCTGCCCTGCGGCAAAGTGATAGTTCCTTTAGATTTTCTCAGGAAGCAGGTATGAAAGAGCATGTGGTCACACTAAACTGATTGTAATTCTTCGTATGGAGTTCAGAGCAGTCCCAGGGCAGCAAAGGGACAAAGGAAACGTTCTCAGGAGCAATCAGTGCAGAAAAGTGCACAGAAGCCAACCAGGGACAGTATACAGGCTGGATTAGCCTAGCACACTGAGAGCAGGTTTCCACAGTCTGGTTTGTGAGGCAAAGGTTAGACCAGGGCATGACCAGCAGCAGATGCCAAGACCATTCAAAAGTAGAAGGCAGAAACCAACCCCCAAGAAGAAGGGTCAGAGCCACAGAGTGGACCCAGTCTGGGCGAAATGTAGAATACACTAAACCAGGGGACCTCGAAGTGGGCCAAAGAGATACTCTGGGATGGCAGTTCTTGGCTGCAGTCTCCTTGAAGGCTGTCCATCTTAAAGGCATAGTCCCTGAGGCTCAACTGCTACCCACTCCTACCCACTGCTCAGGGTCACTGCATTTCCAAGTGCATTCATTTTCTAGGACTGTTGTTAGAAATGACCACAAGCTGGGTGATTTACAACAATAGAAATGTATTCTCTCACAATTCTGGAGGCCCCAAGTCCAAAGCCATGCTCCCTCTGAGACTCTGGGCAGAACCCCTCTTTGCTTCTTCCCAGCTTCTGGTAGAGGTTGGCAATCCTTGGTGTTCCTTGGTTGATAGATGCATCACTTTAATTTCTGCCTCTGTTGTCCACATGATGTTGTTTCTGTGTTGTCCCTTGATGTTTTTCTCTTCTTGTAAGGACACCAGTCATACCGGATTAGGGCCCACCTTTCCGACTTTATCTAAACTAATTACATTTGCAAAGACCCTCTTTCTAAGTAAGGTCACACTCACAGGCACTGGGGGTTATGACTTTAACATGTATTTTGTGGGACACAATTCAGCTCATAAGACCAGGTTAAGCTAAGTTGTGACCAGGAATGGGCTACAAGCAGCAGGGAGACCTTAGCATTTCACTAAGGAAAATGCAGAAGCTAACAGGGGTCAGGGCCAAATGGACAGACAGCATGTGGGAAGAGGGATGGGAGACCCCCACTTGGTCATGGACCAAATACAAAGTTTCTAGAAGGACAATATGTCCTGGCTTCTTTTGTCTGAACTGCACAGCATGGAGTACCAGAGACAGAGGTTCCCCAAGGCTCTTAATCAGAAACATAATTCAATTCTTTTCAACCCATTCCAGCCAAATTGAACTCCCAAGGGGTGACTATATTACCTGACCCAGAGGGGCAAGAAGTGGGGGAGGAGAAGCAAAGACCTGCCCAGCTGAGGCAACTTTGTCCAGGTCACACCTCTGCAACATGCAGCTTGCAGAAGTACCTGAGTGCCTGGAAAGGAGAGAAAGTGCATGGGGAGAAGCAAGCAATCTATAGGAAGGATTAGCGGTCGTGCGAGCAGGATCAGAGTGAGGAGCTGGTAAACACGCAGCACGGAATTCAGATTAGTGCAACTAACCCAAGCGAGGGTAATAAAATCAGCAGCAGCAAGCACGGCATCGATTGTTGAGATTCCAGCCAAATCCACCACGAACATGTTTTCTTTCTTCTAGCCTTTGCCCCTTGGCTTTTGAAAGCAGAAACACTGAATCACTATGTTCTGTACTAAAAGCTAATCTATCCCCCACCCCAAAGGATGGGCAGAAAAACAGCTCTGCTGTTAGTGGGAGGTGGGGAGGGTAGAATAGGAAGCTAGAGCAGTTGATTGTTGCTGGCTACACCGGCACACTCTGTGCCCCTGAGAGAAGGCATCCCCTGCCCCCAGCCTGACCTCTCCTGGGCCAGCACCATGCCAGCCCAGGCCAGGCACTGGGCTCAGCAGGATCGGTCCCGGCAGATATTAGGGGAGCCCCGTTCAGAGGTTCTAACAACTCAGTCTTCAGGAAGCTTGGGTCAAATACTGGATTGAAAACTAGTGCTCAGTGACTCACAACCTAACAAAATAAAGATGGGCAGAGTGAGGTCTTGAACCATCACAGGGTACAGGCAGAAGGTGGGCCAGGGGTGAGCCTACCACACCTGGTATGTTCTCTATCAATGCTAACAATTGGTTCAGTTACTAGGCCACTTATACATGGGGCCAAGCAAATGATCACTACAATATGTGCTAAGCACAGAGAAAGAGTTGGTAGAAACCAGATAGGTCCAAGACAAAGTGATTATACTGTGAATGTGTGCCATGTTCGAGAGGAAACCTTACTCAAGGATAGGAAGGTTGTGATACTCTGTGCCATTTGGTCTGGCCAGTTGATATGTCCTCTGGGTGTAGCCTGAGACAGTAGCAGTCAGAGAAAGCTCTGCAAGGCTCAAGCTATTTGAACTTGATCCCAGACGATAAGGCAGACCATAGAAGGAGAGCATCCTAGAAAAGAGAGGAGGATGTGAGAAAGCAGGTGCCACTTATATGATCAGTGTGAATGTGGCACAGGATGTCAAGGAGGAAATACAGTTGGAGAGATGGAAAAGGAACAGGGACTAGATGGCAAATGAGCTTAGATTTGGGCTAATTATCCCAAATGCTCCCAATGAAGGTCCTTGGGAGCATTTAAATCAGGATCAGACTCTTATTTTTTGATTATCACTCTAGCTCCAGTAGGAAGTACATATTAGAAGGGAACTGATGTGGAGATGAGGAGATCAGTTTGGAAGCTGTGATACTAATGCAAGCAAGACTTTACAAGTCTTGGACATGGGTCCCAGAAGTGAGAAAGGAGAGATTTTAGAGATAGTAGTGGTCAAATTTGGTGAAAAATTGGATATTGAAGACAGAGAGAGAGAAGGCAAGGATGATGGTGGGTTTCTGAATCTGAATTTAATGTCAGTTTGGACAGAAAGCTGCCTCCTCTCTGGAACTTGGTTTCCTCATCTGTAAAATGGGTTTAGACTCAGAATAATGACAGCACATGTCTAAGATAATGAAGTATATTATTTGATGATTTCTCTCAACAACTGGCCATTATTTGTACTCTCATTTTACAGATAAGGAAATGGGGCAACTTTGTGGCTCAAAGTCCCACAGCTGAAAAATTCAGTGGCTTCTGAGACACAGTTCTGAGCCACTCTGCTATAGTGCTTCCCAGTTCTTGACTTATAATAGGTGCTCATTAAGGTTGTCTATGGCATAGAGCATGGTGAGCAAGATTACATACCGTCTAGAGAGACCTGGTTCAAATTCTAGCTTCATCCCTTCTGAGTTATATGATTTTCAGTCATCTGAGCCTTAGTTTCCTCATCTATAAAATGAGAATACTAATAGTATCCTACTTGACAGAGACATTGGGAAGTTTAAATGTGTTAATAATGTGAAACACTCAGCACATTCCATGACATGTAGGATGTATGTTAACACATATTTGCTGTTACATTGTTATTTTCCTCAACTTATTGGACACCCCTGTTGCTGCTGTCCCCTATAACCCCTCACGCTCAATTGTGACAACCAGATGCATCTCCAGACGTTGCCCAGTGTCCCCTGGGAGGTAAAATGGAATAAAGGGAACTGAATATCACTGAGCTTCTACTCTGTGCATATGAGCTTCTGTTCAACAACTTGGGATAAAGATGGTTAAGATGTTTTTTACCTCTAGATCTGCACTGTCCACAATGGTAGTCACTAAGCCACGTTGCTTACTGAGCACATGAAATGTGACTGGTGTGACTGGGGAATTGTATTTTAAAATTTATTTTATTTCAACTAATTTAAACTTAAAGTCTGAAACAATGTAAATTATGTTTACCCACTTAAAATTTACAATGTTTTCAATTTTTATCTTTTTAGAATTACATTTTATTTTAACCCTTTAAAACTTAACGTTTAAATTGAGAAGCACTCTAGGTATAAAATGCACACTAAATATTAAAGACTTAGTACAAAAAAGGATGTAAAATTTCTTTCATCAACATTTGAAAATATTTTATATTAAAATAATAATATTTTGTGTATATCAGATGATTTCCAACTTACAATGATTTGACTTAAGACTTTTTTTACTTTACAGTGGTGTAAAAATGATATGTATTTAGTAAATATCGTACTTGGAGTACTTGTACAACCATTCTGTTTTTTCACTTTCAATATAGTATTCAACAAAAAACTATTCAGCCCCAGTAGTGCTGAGGTTGAGACATCTCACACTAGAGCATGAATCCCTTGAAGGATAGGCCAATAAGTGAGAAGGAGCTGAAGAACTAGTTGGTGTTAGCTAGGCAAAAAAGTTAAACCCATTATCATACTTCGCTTTCGTGATGAACTATGGCTGTTGGTGTTTTTTTGTTTTTGTTTTTTTGTTTTTGTCTTTTTCAGATGAAGATAATAAGATCCAGAGACGAGAAATAACTTACCAAGGATCACCAAGCTAGAAAGTGGCAGAGCTGAGAGCCGAACTCAGCTCCCACTGACTATGAATGCCAGCCTGTCCTGCCTATATAATGTGGTTCCACAGCTTTCCGAGCTGGTGTTGATTTGAAAAGGGACTACCTGTGCTAAAAGTCTAATATCCCTATCACTCAGATCCGGCCAGTTATTATTTACATCAGTCATTATTGCTACCAGGGGATGGACATTAACAAAAACACCCTTTGAAAGGGACAGCCTGCTCAAAGAGAAACACTATCAGGTACCTCACCCATCAAATGAGGCTGAGAAATGTGTGGAAATAAATGGAACATGATGAAATAAACCTGTCAGAGAAAGAACATTCAAATGCCTTGGAAGGCAAGAAGCAAAAACAAATGCACCTGATATGGGATTGGCTCTGTTTAAAGAAAACATTATCTGACTACTTGACTTGAACAGAGCACAGAGAACAATGGCTGAACAGAAATGGAGCAGCTCACACACACTCCAGAGAATCATTGTTTCTCCGTAAATTGGAGGCGGGCACAGTGGCGAAAGACACCATTCTCCCGATGCCCATCTGCAGGCTCCTGTGTGTCCATCTGCAACTCCTGTCTCCCTTGGGGAAGGGCCTTTGTAGGGTGGGACTGAGGACTTACATTTGGTGAAGACCTACTATGTGCTCCTGTGGATGTACAGAACACTCCTTGTGTTAGTTAATTTAATCTTTAATGTGGCTGCATAAGTATGATAATTCATTTTGCAGGTGAAATAAGGCTATGCAATGTGCTTAAAGTCATCTAACCAGGGAGTGGCTAGAATGAAATTTCTATGCTACTGGCAGTGACACACCAAACTGTAGTGGTCCATGGCAGTACAGAGGCAGGGACAAAGGGGCCACAGTTGATACTGTTGAGGCTCAGCGCATATCTTTTTTCCTGGGCTAGTGTACCCACTCTTCAACCACTGTAAGTACTGATGGCAAATCACTCACAGAAACCTCCCCTCCTGCAGAATGTACCATCAAACGAAGGAGAACAACTTCCCCAGGAGGTCATGAACCCCACGGCAGCCCACATCCAATAGCTGACCAACACTGTGGCACAAATGATGGTCTCTGTGCCTCAGGTGGGACCAACTCACACTCCAGTCCCCCCCACCCCATGTGCTCAGGCTGATGCAGGTTCACACATTCCCTTAGCTTTGTCTACTGCCCAATACCACCTCACCCCACCCCACCCCTCCCTTATTTTCATCTGAGAACATTTCTCAAATAATAATTTGTACAAGAATCCCCATCTCAGGCTCAGCGTCCAAGGAACTCAGCCTAAGACATTCATGCAGTGATGTTTCTGAGTTTAGAAAAGGTCCTGGATGGCTGGACTCATGTCACTACAGCCTGCTGCACTCTCTTTCCCACCATGAAAAACTGAGCAGTTAAGGATTAGTAGTGAGGAGACCACTGTCTTGGCAAGGACTTTGAGAGAGGAGACAGTTAAAGGTTTGAAATCTCCAAGAAACTTGCCATAGACAAGGAAGGGCCCCTACAACATAGAGATCTGTAGGTTAGCAAATTGCCTTTTGTCTCTGGGGACCCATAATGAGCATCAATCACTGTCATAAATGGGCTCTGTGCTCTTTGAGGAATGACACTTTTATGTGAAATGAGCTCTACTTACAGTGTACCTGTGGAAAGGGGTAGAATTTACTTCAAACAAATTCCCACTCTAGACCGGGCACACCCATGGCAGTCCTTTGACATTTATTATCTTGTTTAGTCTCAGAGTACGACACAGAAGACTGCATGTGTACAGACTACAATGCAAATGGTGCCCCCTAAGAGGTAAGTATGGTTATTCCTACTTAACAGATAGGAAATGTAGGGCTGATGACAGTTATGGAACTTGTTAGGAAAATTGTAGACTTGAGATCATAGCAAGGGCTACTTGCTTTCTAAGCACAGATTTGTTATGTAAACTTCTTCCCATCCTCATGTGGACCACAGCTAAGTTGTCACTCTGTGAAGTCTCCCTTGCCTCCAGGTGTGTATGCACCTTTTCTTTGTAGCATCACTCACAGTGGCACATGTCTGTGTAATTTTTTGACCAATGGCTATTTCTTCTCCTAGAAAGGTATAGAAACATGTCTTCTTTTGCTCATTATTGTATCCCTTAGTGCCTAGAACAGTGCCTGGCTCATAGTAGCTGCTTAGTAAGCATTAGTAGAATAGATGAATGGATAGAAGGATGGATGGATGGTTGGGTGAGTAGATGAATGGCAGGTTGGTGGATGAATAGGTGGATGGATGGGCGGGTGGATGAAGAGGTGGACAGGTGGATGTAAAGAAGGGACTGCTGGTTCCTCTCTGGTGCACCTAGCCTGGAGGACCCACTGAGCAGGGGCCACTCTCACTCCCCACCCACCCTCCCAGGACTCTGGTGATCACCTGTGGTGAGGAGGCAGAGTGGAGTCCCCGGGGTCACCTGGGCGCTGCCCATTGGTGCTGACCACAAGGAAGCCAGTCCCCAGGCAGCATGCAGAAGAGAAGGAGAGAAAGAAATACACATGAAAACGTGCGGTACGGTGAACAAAACTGCAATTCTTGTGGCTCTGAAGAGCTCACACTAAACAGCAAAAGAACATTATGATTTAACAAAACAGAGTCTGAAATAGATTTACAAAAATGATACAAGAGTAAGAGGCACCATTTATTGAGCACCCTGACATGCCAGGTTCTCTTCCAAGTGCCTCACCTACAGTGTTTCTCTAAGACTTAGAACAACTCAGAAAGGTCAACATGATTATAAATAAATCTGTCATTTTCCACCTGAACTTCTTCTTTCCCAGTTTGCCCATTTTTTTTAAATGGTGCCACCATCCATGTAGTTTCTCAGTCTAGAAACCTGGGTGTCAGCCTTTGCCCCTTCTTTTGTCTGACCTGCCATTTACAATCAATCACCATGCCTTATTAATTCTACCCCAGAAAAGCTCTTGAAGTTACCCCCTTCTCTCTCATTTCATTCCCATTGAATCCAAGCCACCCTTGTGTTTCACATTTCATTTAAGCAGTCACCTATCTGATCTCACTGCCTCCAGTCTGACTCTTTTAAAATCTTACTCTTCACACTTCAGTTGAAACACATCAGTGCCCCACCCCACTGTCCCAAGGTAAACTTCGAATCCCATAACCCAGCTCACAGACCCTCCATGATGAGCTCCTTGCCCACCCATCTGGTCTCGTCTCTCTCCACTCCCACCATCACCTTCTGTTCTGCCCCAAGTATGACAAGCAACTCTGCATGATCAACAGTCCCCTACCATCTTGTCTGTAAGCCTTACTCAGGTGAGTCACTTTGCATGGGGTGTATTCCCTCCTGCTCCTTCACCTGGCTGACAACTACTTATTTTTCAGGTGTCAGTTTAGAACTCCTTCCCTCTACAGAGTCTTTAGTGTCTCATCGAATCTGGGATGGGTGCCCCTTCTTTGTCTTCCATAACATCCTCATCTTCCTTTCTCATTGCAGTAACCTCACTACATATAAGTGGGTGTCTCCTCTTTAATTTTGAAGCAGACATTGTGTTTCATTTATTGGTGTACTCCTACGGCCTTGCATTGTATCTGGCACATAGTGGGTGCTCAGAGAATATTTGAATAAATGAATGAATTAATGAAGAAATGGTGAATCAGGAAATTTATTTAACTATCTTAAGGACACAAAACTAGTAACTGGCAGAGGCTATATTCAAACCCTGGCTTTAATGTTCCCGCCCTTTCAAACCCACCACTTGCCTTGCTAAGAAAGTCATACAGAAGGTTGAAAGATGTCTTTGGCTTGGTCACAGATTGCAACTTTCTCTACTGATTAATCAACAAAACTTCAGAAATTTCTCATGCAAAATGGAGAGGTAGGACATTTCAGACTAACTGATGAACAGGAAGTACATAATTTCAAAAATAACACAGATGGCAAACTTGATCAACAGCCATGAAATACTATAAAATTCAACTCCCAGTAAACAGTAATCATGATACTTTTTCCTTAAAAATATGGGGAGCTTTGCTATTTTTAAAGCATACTGTAAGTTAGAGGTCAGCAAACTATGACCCAAGGGCCAAATCCAGCTCCCTCTCCCTGTTTTCTGTGTGATCATAAGCTAAGGACACTTTTTACACTTTTTGATGGTTGGTAAAAAAGTAAAAAGAAGAGTAATATTTTATGACACATGAAAATTATATAAAATGCAAATTTCGGTGTTCATAAACAAAGTTTTATTGGAGCACAGCTGCAATCATACGTATTTTTGTACATGTGGTTGCTTTTGAGCTACAATGACAAAGTTTAGTAGTTGTGACAGAGACCATAAGGCCTGAGAGGCTGAAAATATTTACTACCTGGCCTTTTACAGAAGAGTTTGCTAACTCCTGTTCTAAGTAGCTATTTTTAAAAATCTTTTTTCCCTCAACACTCTGAGGCAGACAAGATGAGCGCTGTCGGCCTCACATGTCAGAAAAAGAAACAGATGGTTTGAGAGAAGAGATGACTCGTGTTCCCACCTGGCCTCTTTCAACAGCCTCCCATCCTGCAGCCTTCTCCCTGCCTCAGTCCCCCTTCCCTAACCCATTTTCTTTTTTTTTTTTTTTTATTTTTTTTATTGTGATATTAAGGGGTACATTTAAGGGTTAGGTACACAAATATGTCTCATTCAGGCACCCTTGTTTGTAAGAAATGTCCCCCCATCCCCAGACAGGTATTTACTGCCATTAATTGCTTCCCCTATC
>CAUYQG010024779.1:0-38341 GCA_963574415.1 Tarsius wallacei | reverse complement strand
ACAACAACGAAAAAAAAAACTAATCCAGCATGGTTTTACACATGTTGAGTGGTTAAGAAATACACAACAAGCCAGGTTCGGTGGCTCAGCCTGTAATCCCGTGTTTTGGGAGGCTGAGGTGAATGGATTGCCTGAGCCCGCGGGTTCAAGACCCGCCTGGGCAACTTGGTGAGACCTCATCTCTACAATAAATCAAAAAATCAGCCAGGTATGGTAGCGCATGCCTGTAATTCCGGCTACTCGGAAGGCTGAGGCGGAAGGATCGCCGGAGCCCAGCAGGTCGAGGCTGCAGTGGCTGGGAGCAGCCACTGCACTCCAGTCTGGGTGACAGAGTGAGATTCCAACTCCAAAAAAAAAAGAAATACACAACAACTACAATAAATAACGCACCTTGCCTGGAAAGCCCCGGAGCGTGCTTGTGGGAGGCGTGAGAGGCTCACGGTTCACGAATTACTGTGAAGTGCAGTCAGGGGAAGGCGTGGCAGCAGCTTGTGCGAGTCACATAGACCCAAGGACTGCGACTGCAGTGGGCGTCGAGGCCAGGCACGTGTGTGTTTTGAGTGTTCCTCTTTTGCTCTGTCCAGCTAGCGTGGATCCCAGATGACTCTGCCCACGAGGAAACAAGAGTTTCATACCGAGCTCAAATCATCCCCTCTTCTGTCAACGGCACTGGAACAAATTTGTATTTTCAAGACAAGCACTGGAACAGACCTGCATAGCATCCCACACATGGGCTAGAAACTACTATAAGAATGGTGATCAGCCGGGCTCGGTGACTCAGCCTGTAATCCCGTTCCTTGGGAGGCTGAGGTGAGTGGATTGCCTGAGCCCGCGGGTTTGAGACCCGCCTGGACAACTTGGCGAGACCTCATCTCTACAATAAATCAAAAAATGAGCCGGCGTGGTAGCGTGCTCCTGTAATTCCAGCTACTTGGAAGACTGAGGCGGAAGGACCACCGGAGCCCAGCAGGTCGAGGCTGCGGTGGCCGGGAGCGGCCACTGCACTCCAGTCTGGGTGACGGAGTGAGACTCCAACTCAAAAAAAAAAAAAAGAATGGTGATCATCGTCAACATTGTGTCAGCTGCCTCTGTGCTGGGCACTCAGCTGTGTGGGGATGTAGTTGAGACCCTTTACATTTCAGCGACCTCCATGAGGCAGATGTGACTATCGTGACACCGTTTTATAGAAAAGGAAATATGCACAGAGAGGTGGGCAGGACGGTGCTAGGGTCTGCGGCCTGGGAGCTGGTCTGTAGGACAGGCACTCTGTGGTGGATGGCCGAGGCTGGGCCGTGATGTCCTGCGCCCCAAGTGCCACAGCAGGACCATAGCCAAAGCTGAAGCTGAGGCATCACCACAGCCCCAACGGATTGTCAGGGTCAAGAAAGCTGAAAGTGATGAGCTCTCTCTCCAGCTCGGACAAGCCGTCTGGAGTCTCTGGTCGCATTCCAGGAATTGCTGAGGGTGGAAACCAATGGACTCCAGGGGATAAAATAAACCCATGTTCGAAGGAGCGTGAGCAGGGTGGTGAGGGAGTGTAGGGTCATGTCAGATGAGAGACTATGAAGGAACTCATGACATTGAGAAGGGAAAAAACAGCCCCATGAGACATTCCTTGACATTTTTGAAAGGTTGGAATGTGTCAAGACCATTGGCCTGGAACAGTGGCTCACATCTATAATCCCAGCACTTTGGGAGGTTAAGGCAAGAGGATTGCTTGAGCCTAGGAGTTTGAGAACAGCCTGGGCAACAGAGTGAGACCTCATCTCTACAAAAAAGAAATTAAAAATTAGCCAGGTATGGTGGTGCATATCTGCAGTCCCAGCTACTTGGGAGGCTGAGGTAGAAGGATCTCTTGAACCCAGGAGGTCGAGACTGTGGCGAGCTGTGATTGTGTCATCGTACTCCAGCCTAGGTGAGAATGGGAGACCCTGTCTCTAAAAAACAAAAATTAAAATTAAGTAAAAAATTTTAAAAAAATTATTGAATTTCCCTGTTTTGGAGTTTATTTTTATTTTTGTAGAGACGGGGGCACTTGGTCCCAGATGTTGTACATACATCCCCCAGTTACTTCTAGTAGGAGCCTGGGACGTGGGCTCTGATATCAAACCCTCTATAGAGAGGGAGGCCTTAAGGCAGCTGAGGTCAGGCAACGGCAGCAGATGTTAGACAGATCAGGTGATTATACAGGGCGGGTGACACCACGGCAGCAGAGATCACATGACTTAGCAGTGGCAGAACCAGGATTTGAGCACAGGAAGTTTGACTTCAATATCTGTATTCTTCACCCCCAGCTGAAGAAAGTCAAGGGAAGCCAATTTGGACCCTACCCAAGGGAGAACTTTCTGGAAACCAGAAGTGCTCCAAGTCATACCAAGTCGCTTCTGAAGTTGTGAACACCCAGAACTTTCCAAGCACAGATGGAAGGGCCTCTTGACAGGGATTCACGAAGGAAATGCAGGAACAGGCTGGGCAAGATGAGCTTTGCCGTGGGGGAGAAGCCTTCCAAAGCTGACTTTCCGCGGCTCTGAAGGGAAGTGGATCAGGCATGTCTCTAACAAAACACACTTCAAAACCAGCCAACAACACAACAGCAGTCATGCAGGCACCAAGGTGAGCTTGCTTGTATCTGCATTGCCCTGATACTCCTGCCTGGGGTTTTGTCGTCACTTAATCCACATTTGTTAACAAGGTTAGTTTCCATGTTGAGAGGTGTAACCTCAAGACATACACAAATGCATCATCTAAAGCACCGGGAATACTTCATGTACACAAGAATATCTTGGTCCCATGGAATCCCACAGGGATCAGCTAAAGAACCCTTAGGATGGTCCCTCCGATCTTAGCACAGACACTCCTCACGGCTTCCCTTCACCGTTGCAGCCTCTTTTGTGTGCTTCAGCCACCGCGCAGAAGACATGGTGTAGAAACTGCTTCTTTCTTTTCCATCATCGCCCCGCCCTCCCTACCATCCTCTGGCCTCTTCCCCAGCTTCCCCATTCCTAAGCCCAGTGGGCAACCCTTGGTGCCTCTTGTCTGCAGCATGGGTGCTGTCGCTTCTCTTCCAGGTGCTGTTTCGGAGGTGGCGTTTGACATCATTGCCTGCCTCCACGGTTCCATCGTTTTCTTTGTGTCTTACTGGACGACGTTCCCATCTCAGTATCTTTCGAGTGTTCTTCTGTCGGCCTTTAAATGACAAGTGCCAGAGGGTCCTCTTCTGTCTTGTTCCAGCAGGTGGGGCCAGCTAGTCTCCGGCCCCAGACACCATCCCCTTGGACAGGGCTCTCGATTCATGACTTGCCTGTCTGAGCTCTGAAGTGATATCACTGGGTATGCCACGAACGTTAAGTGTGTGCCAAAATGTCATTGCCTTGAAGATGAGCGGGCTGTGGGCCCACACCCCATTTTCCCCGTCTACCAGCCTTTGGCTACTGTGAGCTCCCATGAGCACTCAACGTGGCCATTAAGCACTGCGTGCTTCCTCTTGGGGACTTCCAGGCATCTGACCTCAGCATGTCTAAAAGGAGCTAGAGACCTTCCTACAGGCCTCCCTCTCCCTGTTCCTAGTCTGGTCTATCCGGAGATCACAGGCCATGCTCCATCCTTCCTTGGCCGAAGCCTCTAGTTCCAGCCGTTCTTCCACCAAGGACCTCTGGAGTAGTCCACGTGTCCATCTTCATTGCCCTCAGTCCAGTTCAGAATCTCCTCAACACTTTTCAATTTTTTTCTGAGTTGGGGTCTCACTCTGTCACCCAGGTTGGGGTGCAGTGGCACAATCACGGCCACTACAACCTTGACCTCCTGGGCTCAGGTGATCCTTCCACCTCAGCCTCCTGAGTAGCTGGGACTACAGGCATGTACCACCACACTTGGCTATTTTTTTGTTTCTTTTTTTTTTGTAGAGATGAGATCTCACTGTGTTGCCCTGACTGGTCTGGAACTCCTGGCTTCAAGAGATCCTCCTACCTTGGCCTCCCAAAGTGCTGGGATGACAGTTGGGAGCCACCACACCCGGTTGTTTCTCAATTCTCTATCACCTGGCCCCATGTCTCCCTGAGGCTGTCTTTGCTACCAGATGCTCATACGCTTCCTGCCAGTCACTGAACTGTGTTCGGCCCTGACATTTGCCATTCTGACTTGCACACCGGCTTTTGCTCATGCGGCTTCCTTTGACTGGAACACTTAAGGTGACTTTTGTTTTTTGTTTGGCTAATTCCGATATAGTCCTCAGCTGCCAGTAGACATGCCATTTCTGTGGTCAATCTTCCCAGCCTTCCAGTGAGGTGCTCATTCATGCACTCCCATCATGCCCTGTGCTTTCCCCAATAAAATAATTTAGTGTTAGACCGTCTTATCTACCTGTTCATTCATTTGTCCATCCCCTCTGTTGCTAATTTCATGAAAACAGAGACAGTTTTATGGCTGGTACGTGGTCGATTTCAATGTGTTTGTTGAATGAATATGAAAAGATTGAGAGTCCATGCTGTGGTTTTCTAACCAGCCTTTGCCTGCTGTTAGCTGTTGCATGTGACCTCATGGATTCACACAGAGAAGCCAAAATTGTCAGAGTTTAGTGCGTTATAAATGTGCCACATGTCTTGTAAACTTGGCCTTGGATTTGTGAGATTTTTTGGCTCATTGGCTTTGCATTTGAGATTTGTTTTTACGGAGCACAGATTGAGATTTCATGACAGGGAGCTCCTTGGTGAGTTGTTAAAAAGTGATTACATCCCAGAAAGTTGATTTTCTAAATATTAATCAAGTGAATTTATTCATGGCTTCACAAAGAGGAAACAAATCTATCTGTAATTACAAAGGACTTTTCACTTTTAAAGAAAACAATTCACTGCCTCAATTCTCAGTGAAAAACTATTCTACACGTATTAAAAATCATAAAAACATGGTCTTCACAGAAGACAGATGGACAATTTTGGTAATTTGGTCAGGGAACGGTTTCCTTTTAAAACGAGCTCATGTAAAGAACTCGCTCACCTGGGGGACCCCGGTTAGATAAATCTTTCAGTGGCGGTATCGCTTTCTAGGTTAGAGTGGTTTTAGTCGACAAAGAAAATTGAGATATGACTTCCGTGTCACAGACAGTCACTGTATTAAAGAGCTCCTTTGTATATGTAATAAAATAGAAGACATTTTAAGCACTTAGAGAGCTCACGTCTCTGATAGCAGTCCCTGTAAGACTAGATCTCACTCACCCTATTGCAATGGAGCAGAAATACACGAGGCATGATTTTGTTTGAAATATGGGATCATTTTCCTTTGACTCTGTGATTCGCCAGCGACCCCCACTCCCCTGTGCTGCTTTCATGCAATCTCCCTCTGTACCCCAGGGCCTTTCCTGGCCAGGTAGGAAGAGAGCAGTTCTTCACGAGTGAGTCACTCCCCAAGGAGACAATTTCAAAGCAATGCTTTCTCCACTTCAGGGCAGGTAATATTCTTGACTATGGTGGCCAGACCAGGAAATAAAGATATCCTGGATTTTAAATCAATGTTCCGACCTAAACATTTGTAAAAAGGTAAAAAAAAAAAAAGTCTAAAGCAAGTGACATGGGCTGTAGGTGATGGGAAAAGTTGATACATAGATGGCTCCACAGGATAAAAGCATGCCCTCACTTCATTCTGCATCTGAAGGCCTTTTTCTTGCAAAACTCCAGAACAGTCAAGAAAACAGGCCAAGGATAGTTTGTGCTGAGGCTCCCACAGACTGTCTCTCAAAAAGCCTTCCCCGTGTTGTCCTTTTCTCCCGCAGACATAAAAGCCACAAACCCTCTCTCTGCTGCCCCAGAAATATGTGTGCTTGATAAAACACTCTCAGCGCAACTGTCTCGCTGACCATGTTCACTCTTCCCTCCTCCGTCTCCCTCCTGGAACTACCGACCTCTCCTCAACCACCGTCCACAAGAGGTGGATCCCACCAGTGCCCTGAACGCTGTGTGGATGGGTGAGAGTCAGGGGTTCAACTGCTGGGATGGAGACTACAACACGAACCAGTGCAGATCACAGACAAGAAGAACACCTACTGCTTTTGGTGGCACAGAGTCTCCCCAGGGACAGAGAGCCAACCCAGGTAGACACCTGCCTGCTATCGCCAGGCCATTGGTTTCCCCAGCTTTTGCTGTTTCCTGGCCATAGCTGAAAGCAGAGCTCAGGAATAGAGTCTCTAGCAGGATGCACATGCTCAGGAGACCCAAGGCTGCTTAAGGGTGGAGCCCCCAGAGGCCAGTGCTCTGGTCAGGCACAGACCACTCAGCGCCCTCTGTCAAAGTTTGCTCCCAGGGGTGCAGTCATCAGTCCCCTTCTAGGGGACCATGGGCCTTTATTTGCTGGTTCTCAAAGCTTTAGAATTTATAATCCTTGATCTTAAAAGTACAAGTTACATAGACCAGCTTCACTAACAGCACACAAATATCCATCCACTCACTCATTCATTTATTCATTCATTCTTCAAATGTTTACTGACCACTAGGAGAGGCAAAAGATAGGGGAGAGTGTGCAGATGGCTGAGGAAGAAGGTCCAGGCAGAGGGACAGTCATGCAGAGCCTCTGGTTGTCAGGTCCCTGGAAGTTTAGGGAACAGTTTGGCTTAGAGGAGCAGATGGTGGGAAGAAAGGAAGGCGATGACTTCAGGAAGGTAATGTGAGCTCAGAGCACCAAGGACCTTGAAGGCTGCTGTCAACTCAAAATCTTCTGATGACCGTGGGAAGCCTTTGGGGAGTTTGAGCAGAGGAATGTCTTGATTTGACTTATCATTTAAAAAGAACATCTCGTTGCCATGTTGAGAATCAGACTGAAGGTTGCAAAGATGAAAATAGAGAGACAGGCTACTATGAGAATCTGGGAAGAGATATGGCTTGGACCAGGGCAGTAGCAGCAGGGGTCAGATTCTGGATATTTTGAAGACAGAGCTTACAGGATTTGCTGATCATCTAGAAGTGGGTTTTGAATGAAAGAGATGAGTTTAAGAGTTTTAGTCAAAGCACGCGACGAGAAGGATAGAATTAGCATCCCTTGAACTGGGGAACATTGTGGGAAACGCATGCTTGGAAGAAAGACCAGAGTCTGGAATTCAGTATGTTAGAGTCGAGATGCTATTTAGCTATCCAAGTGGAGGTGCTAAGAAGGCCGTTGGATGTGTGACTGGAGTTCAAGGGACAAGTCCAGCTGGAGACATAAACTTGGGTACACTGAGGGGTACCCAACATGCTGATGGCGTTCCAGGTCTTGAGGCTGGACAGGCCCGATGGATGCCAGTCATGTGGTACACTTATACCTTTCAACCCATGGCTGCAGGGTGGGCCCTGGGTCTAGCTCTGACCTTATGGTGTGGAGGTCATGGTCACGGTCAGTTCCCATCACGCTTGCCTTCTCTCTGCCATCAGCCTGGCCATGGGGCAGCTGCCCTGTTCTCCTGCACCCCCAAGTGGTGGCAGCATGACGGGAACTCCCAGGCTCGGTGGTGGACTGGAGTCTGAGCAGGAGAGGAGACTCGTTTCCCGCCTCGCTGGTTTTGAGCTGTTGTTTACCTAACCCGCTGCACCCTCACTGACTGACGGATAGAGACAGGCACAGATGTGCGCTTGGCTCCTGTGCATAACAGGCAGGTTATAACGGGGGGATACAGGGAACCAGGCATCTATTCCAGGGATTTCTTTTGCACATGGTTTAGGTCAGGAAATACTTTCCTTTTCCAAACTGAAAAGGAAAGAAGTTAACTGGAAGTTAAGAAAAGCGGTTATAAATGAAGCCTATTTTGTCAGGAGCACGGGGCAACTTCTTTACAAGCCCCTTGCCAGCTCAGGCCTTCTGAACACCTTCCTCAGCCACCTCCCAGCTTCAGAAAGCCCACGGCCTCTCTGCTCGTGGTCGGCTTTGAGCACCATCCTGCATCCATGTGTCTGTATTTGCATCTACCTGTGTCCATAACTATGTCTATATCTGTCTGCTATGATCTGAAAGTGTGTGTCTACCCCCAAATCCATGCTGATGCCTAGTCCCTGATGGAATAGTTTTAGGAAGTGAGGTCTTGAAAAGGAAATTAGGCCATGGTGAGGAGCCCTTGTGAATGGAATTAGTGCCCGTATAAGAAGAGACATGAGGCCAGGCGCATGAGCTTACACCTGTAATCCCAGCACTTTGGGAAGCTGAAGTGGGAGAATCCCTTGAACCCAGGAGTTTGAGACCAGGCTGGGCAACATGGCGAGGACTCGTCTCTACAAAAACTCAAAAAATTAACTGGATGTGGTAGTACGTGCCTGTGTTCCCATTACTTGGGAGGCTGAGGCAGAAGGATTGCCTGAGCCCAGGAGGCCAAGGCAGTGGTGAGCCATGATCTTGTCACTGCACTCCAGCCTGGGCAACAGAGTGAGACTCTGATGCAAATAATAATAATGATGATAATAATAATAATAATAGCCATGAGAGGGATCATCTCTCTAATTACCAAGTGAAGATGCTTTGAGAAGGCAGCTGTCTACAAGCCAGGAAGCAGGCCTCACCAGACACCAGGTCCATCAGTTCTGGGATCTTAGTCTCGCCATCTTTTGGAACTGTGAGAAATGAATGTTCTAGCCACTCACCCTAGGATATTCTTGTTAGCAGCCCAAAAGCAGTATCAGTCTCAGGTGTATATGGGGGGGAACTCCCCAAAAACCTGGAATTTATGTATAAAAAATGGTGTATTTGTTCTTACATGTTTACACTTCAGTTGCCTTCAAAGGACTTTCTGTTGGATGCAATACACCTATCAAGATGCTTTTCCACACCAGCAAAATGTTTCCCCTTGAGGACTTTTTTCATCCAGGGAAACAAAAAAGAAAGTCCTTCCAGAGAGATTGGTGAATAAGGAAGATGAGGCATGGACGGGGGACATGCTGTTTTTGGTGAATGTGCAGTGTGGCACAAGCAGGTGCTGTCATGGTGGAAGAACCAGTCAGCTGTTTGCTATAACTCTAGAAGTTTCTTCCACAAATTGTGATGCAACCTTATCAAAACTTCCAGATAAAAACTCTGTTTGGTTGTTTGATCCAGAGGCAGAGGAACAAATTCCTAGTGTACTACAAGGGGCCCGCCCTCCAAAAGATAATACCAGGGTTTTGGGGGAATCTCCCCTGGTAGATTCAGCTAGACACATATAGCTCTAGGTAGAAGTACAGATACAAAGACAGATACATTGTGTCTGCAGATCTGAGTCTCTACTTGCCTCTGCACCTGTGCCCAGAGTTAAGTTTCTGTCTATATCCACGTGCATGCCCATGTCTACACCCATAGCTCCACCCATATCTGTATCTATATGTCCACCCGTTCCTACCTGCTGGTATTGGCTGTTCCCACTGACCACCAGGCACGAAGTCTGCATTAAACTCAGGTGCTGCCTGTGAGATTAAACCAGTGCTCAGCTGCATGCAGTGAGCCCTGACAGACCCTGACTCTGCCCTGAGTATCTTCGTGGCCAAGCCACGCATGTGGGCATACACCGGTGGGGGTTTCCAGAGGGGATGGTGCACAAAGGGGCCGAGCACATGAGGACTCCTCACACAGACATGTGCATGTGGTCTCCAAGGTCATTCCAGATTCAGAGTGCTCTGATCTCCAGGGCAGAGGCTGAGGCAGGCTCTCTTATGAACCATGGCAACAATGTGAATAGCTCACTTTAACTGAATGTGCATGCTGTGCAGGCGTGCTGTTCGTGGACACAGTCTCAGAAGTTCTGGGAGGAAACTGCCCCATGCCATGTGGTCCCACGAGAGAGAGCAGGCTCCGCCCAGAGCCACACCTGAGGTTCCACGGTGGGCCCAGCAAATGGGGCTTGCTTGCGTACAACATTTCCTGTTCTCCCTGCTTATTTCTGCCTCTGGTCTGGTTCTCTACACAGAGGTAAGTTATTTTGTGCATTTATTTAAGCCCGTGTAACTTTTTTAAAAAAGAAATTGTACCATCCCTCCTTCTAAAGTAAATGCCTTGTGGACAAGCTAACATTCCCTGCAACTCTTTACTTGTGTTCCACAAAGGCAGTATATGTCTGTAAAGACGAGAAAGACAATGGGCAGTCAGCACTTATCAAGTGCCTACTACATGCAGAATGCTTTCTTGTATTCTGTCTCAATTAGTCCTTGTGATCACCCTGGATGACAGGTTCTAGCAGCACTGGCCAAATGGAAGCAGAGGCTCTCAGATAGTGACTGGTTTGCCCAGCAGCACACAAGGAGCCATAGTTGGGTCAGGATAAAACCCGTTTTGATTTGACTCAAAATATGTATTAGGTGGGGTAATGAGGCTTACACAAAGGCAGGAGTCATGGTTTTCAGAGACTGTTAAATCAGTGGTACTTGGGGTCAGTCTGGGAACCTTGGGGCCACTGGTAACCCCATCTATGTGTCTGACGGACTGAACCCTTACTTGTTATGGCACCCAACAAGCAAGGCCAAACAATCTCACTGACTTTACATAATTGAATTTGTAATGTGTTTTTAAAAAGGCAAACACGTGTCTCCTTCCCCCAGTCCCTGTCTTCCTTATTAAAAGGAAACCAAAAAGGGACATTGATAACATCCTTCCAATATAGCAGGACATGGATAACAAACTTGCAATATGGCAGAACCAGGATAACATCCTTCCAATAGGGCAGGACCTGGATAACACCTATCCAATAGGGCAGAACCTGAATACTATCCTTCGAAGATGGCAGGACATAGATAAAATCTTTGCAATATGGCAGGAAGTGGATAACATCCCTCCAATATGGCAGAACCTGGATAACATCCTTTCAAGATGGCAGGACCTGAATAACATCTTTCCAATATGGCAGGACCTTGTTAACATCATTCCAAGATGGCAGGACCTGGATAACATCCTTCCAATATGGTGGGACCTGGATAACATCCTTCCAAGATAGCAGCACTTGGAAAACATCTTTCCAAGATCATGGGACCTGGATCACATCCCTCCAAGATGACGGGACCTAAATAACAGCCTTCCAAGATGACAGAACCTGGATCACATCCTTCCAAGATGGCAGGACCTGGATCACATCCTTCCAAGATGGTGGGACCCGGATCACATCCTTCCAAGATGACAGGACCTGGATTCCAATATGGCAGGACATCAAGAACATTTTTCTAATATGGCAGGATCAGGATTACATCCTTCTAATATGGCTGGAGATGAATAATATCCTTGCAATATGGTGAGGCCTGGGTAACATCCTTGCAGTATGGTGGAACCTAGATAACATCTCACTAATATGGCAGGACCTGGATAACATCCTTGCGATATGGAGGGGCCTGGTTAACATCCTTCTAACATGACGGGACCTGGACAACATCCTTCCAATATGGCAGGACCTGGATAGCATCCTTGCAATATGGCAGGATGAGGATAACATCCTCCCAAGATGGCAGAACCTGAATAGCATCCTTCCAATAGGGCAGGGTGTGGATAACATCTTCCCAGTTAGGCACAACACTGGGCCTTCAGACAGGAGCTCTGGTGGGCTTCCAACTCTGATTTCCTCATGCCGGTCACAAACCCTCCCTCCCAGCAAACATGCCCTCTTTCCTCTTGCGGGGAGACAGCCTGCCAGACCCACACAGAGGCCGCCCGCACAGATCCATGGCCTAACCACAAAGCTGGCTGCTCACCGCCAATTAGCTTTGTTTTCCGTGTAAACAGTGCTACCTTGCAGAAGAACACCACCTCCCAAGGCACAAAGCTGTTTATCCCCAAACAGGTGAGAGATTGCTGGCTGGTTCAGCTGCCTGAAAAGTGGGACACTTTCCCTCTTGCAAATTGTGTCTCTCTGAGGCCACCCGGAGCCCAGATGCTGCGTCAGGGAATAGGCTCTGCTCTGCAGAGGCGGAAAGCAGAGAGCAAACAGAACAATGATCCTATTCTCTACGCTCTTGCTGGCGGATTTTTTTTTTTTCGGTGGTTGTTTGAGTCTGTGACAAACAGTCCACAAACACTGCGCGTTGGCAGAGCCGTCTCCAAAGGCCTCTGCACGTAACACAAAGGCATCCTTTACGTGGTGCGCCTCCCACCAATGAGTGCCTGACCCTTATGCTCTCTTTGTTTAAAAGGGGGGGAAAAGATCCTACTTAAGCAAAAGTAAACCACAGCCTGATACTGTGCCAACTATATTAACCAACTTCTCTTCAGAGGCTTTGAAGTTAGCAGGGGGCAACAAGCCTGTGTGCGAGGAAAGAATGACACTTTAAGCGATTCCTTTTCATCCCTTTAACTTAATGAAAGATTAATGGCCTTGTTATTTTTGTTTCTGCTCTTTTTCCCCCCCTTAATTTCCACCCCCACCGCCCCCCCCCACCCCTGCCGTTGAAATTGAAAATCCTTCCCTGTGATGGCTTTCTGGATCAGTGGCTTTTGTGAATACAGCTCCCACC
This sequence comes from Tarsius wallacei, assembly GCA_963574415.1. Taxonomy (NCBI): domain Eukaryota; kingdom Metazoa; phylum Chordata; class Mammalia; order Primates; family Tarsiidae; genus Tarsius; species Tarsius wallacei. Next base: position 25,931 of record CAUYQG010024779.1, on the reverse strand, counting down.
CTTCGCCACCGTCTGCAAACTGGGTCAGCGACTTCAAGTCCAAAACACCCAGGTGTCTTCGAGGAGGGGCTCGGTGGCCAACAAGCAGGTGGGTGGCAGCCTGTGAGAGCTGGGTTTTAGACAAACAAATCCCACCTCCTTTGAAAGAGACTGAAATGCTTTGGCAGGGAGTTTTTTTTCCCTTGAACATTCGGTGTGGTGTTTTCTGGCACCATCTTGGGAGGCTGGCCACGGTCTGATCAGAAGGTGACCGCTCCCCATGGGCCTAGAGGATTGTGCCAGCAGGGAGGAGGGAAGGCACCAGCGCAAAATCGCTCGGAGGGCAGGGAGTCTCCCCCGTCCCCTGCCCGCCTTGCTCCCCAGGCTTGTCCTTCTGTCTTCCTCGTCCTACTAAATAGCAGCTCAGTCGACCAACTGTGGGTGCCAGAAACACAGGCATCATTCTAGATACCAACTCACACCACCCTCCCCACCCATGCCCAGCCAGTCAGCAAGACTTGTTGTTTTAACCTCCAACAGAGGACGGCCATTTCTACCCACATCCTCTTCCACCCAGGTCCAAGCGAACTCACCTCTGGCCTAGAGGCCAAAGTCTTGGGACCTCCCTGCCTCCCTTCCTGTTCTTCGGCCTCTCCTACTCCACAGCCAGTGGAACACCATGAAGACCATGATATTCTCTCGCTTCAGACCTCAGTGGGGCCTCCGTGCTCTTAGGAGAAAACCCAAACTCCTTTTGGAGGCTGGCAAGGGCCTGCATGACCCAGTTCCTTCCAGCTCTCATTGGGTCCACAGAGGCCTCCAGCCTCCCGTGTACCATGCTGGTTTCAGCCTCAACCCCCTCCTCATTCACTCAGACTTATTCCAGCCTCAGTACTGTACATCCCGGATGACACCCCCCAACCCACACACACCATCTTTAGCATCCTCCTTATCCCTCTCCCGCTGCTGACGTGACCTTCATCCATTTACCTCCATTCTACTTTCTTCAAGACACTCATTGCCATCTGAATGACCTAGCTCCTGAGATCCAGGAGTCATGACACCCCTGCCTGGTTGGTCTTACCCACTCATGGTAATTTGCCGCATGTGCCCCTGTGCGGGCATGCTGCTGGGTGTTGACTTGCATGGCCTCCCTCTATCCATGGGGGACAAGTGGCGTTTGCCTCACAGTGGCCCTAGTAATACAAAGCACCACATGTAAGTACATTTCAACGGCAGAGTCCCATTCCAGAAATGGTCTCAATTGTTCGGTTAACTAAATCCAGGAAAAGCAGACATCTGTGTGAACACACCAAGGAGGAATTTAGAATGTGGTCCAAGGTCCTGAGTTCATTCAACTGCATATCATTGTACATTTAGTTTTTACCTGGCCGGTTTCTGCAAATTTAGAGGTTGATTGCTAATAAGCCCCAACAGAACAATCTAGAAATTATATTACCTCAAATGTGGTAGCAGCTCTTTACTTATTGGTTATTCTAATTTAATAAAATAGTGTGATATCCATTAGTAAAGGCAAAAAGGTTCTGTATTTATTTATAGTTTCTATTTCAGATAAATTGAATAAAACCTATGAAGACTTGGCTCCTGCTATGGCTTGCCCAGACCCTCCTAGGTGGGATGGATCCTTTGTCTGATAAAATTTGGATGTATTTCCTTCCCAAATCTCAGGTTTCAATGGGATCTCAGTGTTGGAGGAGGGGCCTGGTGGGAAGTGCTTGGGTCATGGGGGAAGATCCCTCATGGTAGGCTCTGTGCCCTCCCCAGGGTGATGAGTGAGTTCTCACTCTGTTAGTTCATGTGAGAGCTGCTTGTTTAAAAGAGCCTGGTACCTCCAATCTCTCTGGCTTCTGCTCTGGCCATGGGACATGCCTGTTCCCCTTCCCCTTCCACCATGATTGCAGATTCCTGAGGCCTACCCAGAAGCAGATGCCCTGTGTTTCTTGTAAAGTCTTCAGAATCAGGAGCCCAATAAACTTACCTTCTTCACAAACTACCCAGCCTTGGGCATGTCTTTACAGCCACACAACATGGATCAACACAGTGCCACGCCATACTTTTCTCAAAACTGACTTGCACATCTCATATTTCATTTGGACTTTCTGCAGATAGTTGTCTTCCCCAGAATATCTTAAAGCCTCTCCCAGGGTTGAACATGAGTCTTAATCATCCCAAAATAAGAACTTGGTGAATGCTGGTTTGTTGTACGACCTGTGAATGGTAGGAAGCAATCCTGTCATTCCATGTGAAACCCCTCCCACCTGCAAGGTGACATGCAAAAAAGGCAGTGAGTACAGCTGTTTTGCTTCTTTGTGGGGACGAATATTGCTCATGTAATTATCATTTTATATATATGATTGAAAGTCTCCTGAAACATCCTGGTTTAACCCAAATTTCAGCTACATCAGTAATTTTAACATTTGGGTCAATTGTTGGTAATGTGTGTTAGGAAATTGGGGGTGGGGGGTATGATTCTTTAGCTTGGGATTTTCAGACCATTTTTTGTATTTCATGGCTGACATATCTGTCCATCACTCTAAGACCAAAGATTCTTGGGACATGCACACCTGATATAGACTGTCCCAAGAACGAGACTGTTGTCTTATTTCCAACCCAACAATGGCCATGTTACCTAAATGCTTAAACCTTGTACTTAGAAGAATTTAATGAAGACAGGCCCTGATGCATGACATTCAATACATTCCCTTCTTTTAATAACTCAAGTTGATTTCAGATCAGGAATCACAGTAGTCTAATACTATGAAAATTAAACAGAAATTTTCTGCCATTACACCAAGCAGCCTGCTTAATAAATCAGTAATGAAAAAGAATAATTTATTATGGCTGGTGAATTCTGACAGCTCTAAAAAGATGTCCTTCCTCTTCCCCCAAAGGGAGAACGGAATTTTCTTTTTACCTTCAATACACTGGCATTAAGCATAATTTCTCTGTCTGTAGAATTTTACCATTGAAGAGGAGAAGGGATTAGATTTTTACATCACAACCTATTTTAAGCAATTATAATCCACAAGTAATCTTTCTCATTCATCCCCCCTGGGGCGAGAAAGATGTAAGAGACTGTTCCGGGGCCTCAATTTAGATCAATGTTTGCATTCCTATTAGCTGAATTAGCTGGGATTCTGGAGTGCACAGCCCATTTATGTCAGAGACTGCAAGAATGTGGTCCTTGCTCACAAAAGAAGGTTTTGCCAATTGAGTGTCATCATTAGTACAGTCAAATAACATATCTCATCCCTCCTTTGTACTCAAACATGTCTTTTGGTCTTTGGCCTTGTGTTGGTGAGTCAAGAAATGTCTTGCTTCCTATGAAACCCTTTAAGAGTTAACTACCTGGCTTTTCTTCAAGCCACTCACATTTCTGGTCATTCTCAGCATTAGTTAGTGGTGAGTTGACGTCAGTTCCCATAAGCTTGGAGAGCCAGCTGTTATATTTTAAGGAGCCAGTTGCGAAACAAGGCTTTATCACAAAGTTCAGTTATATGCATTCACATTTAAATAAATTGTGCTGAAAACAAAGGTAAAAAAAACACTTGAAGTTTTACTACATTTCGTTATGAGCTATGCCTTTAGCTCATTATGAATTATGGTTTGCTCTATGGAGAAAATACCATGTGAAGGAAGATTGCAGAGGGCTACAACTATCTCTTCTGGCCTCTGTTTGGTGAGTCATGTTGGTGGCTTGAATTGATTATAGTGGGAGTATTTACACCATGGAAATTGGCAAGCATCACAACACAAGTTTATTTTTTTGTGGTGATGGTTTGATTTTCCCAAAAAGTTGGTTCTTAAACATTTACCAGCTCTCCACTACTAATGCATGGTGTGGGGTAGATGGGTGAGGTTAAAGGGAGACCTGGACTTAAAATTAGCCACACAAGGCCAGAACTTGCATCTGACAGCCACAGGAAGTCATTCATTCACTTGAACTTCATTTGTCCAAAACATATTGTGTTCTCAGCACTGAGGATACAGTCATAAACAAGGCAGATGAGGCCTCTGTTCCCAGCAAGCTGACATAGTTATGTATTAAGTTCAACAGGTGTAATCAGTTGGCTAACGTGTTAGAGAGTAAGGGCCACTTGAGATTGGATGGGTAAGGAAGGTCTCTCTGAAGAGATCCTGTTTTATTTGCTTGGTAACACTCATCACAAATTAAAATGTGTTTCTTAATGCAACATTCTATTTATGATGTGATCCCCCATCACCCAAGCCATGAGCGTGCATTCCCTGAGAACAGGGACTCTGTCTTAATCTCTGTCTATAGTGTCTGGGCCCAGCTGGGAACACAGAACACAATAGAGAAGTGTGGAAAGTGTTTAAGTGGTATTTGAGCTGACACATGTAAAATGAAAGTGATTGCTGTGAAGAGGCAGTAGATGAGAGGGCCCAGCCATGGGAATAGTGCGTACAAATCTCTGAGGCTGCAAAGGGATAACGAGCAAAATCAGAAAGAAAGAATGAGGTCAGGCTGAACACGAATCCATACAGAAATGTTGGCAGATCCTACAATTCCACTTTCTTTCCCATTTCTTCATCTCCATGTGGTGTATCATGGGTAATACCCTCAGCTTTATTTTCCAGTCCACTAATTCTTTCTTCAACTGTATCTGATCTTCAATTTAACCATTAACTGTTTTCTTTCAAACATATTTTTTCTCCATAGAATTTCTATATGCTTCTTTTGCAAATGTGCACATTTTTAAGGTGTCATATAATTTTCTATCTAGTTTTTAAAACTTTTAGATCATTTTAAAGACTTCTGAAATAAATTCAACTTTGACATGATGATGAAATGGTTATCCTTTTAATACTTTGCTAGACTCAGTATGCTAATGTTTGGCCTCTGGAGTTTATATTGATACCACTCTTAACTTTTGGGGCATAAAACTTTGTGATTGTCTTGCTTTCTTAATAATTATACCTAAGGTAAACTGAAATATTCTTCTTTGGTCTCTAACTTTAAATTTATGGGTCTAATATTAATATTGCATTCTTTTTATACCCCTTTATTTTCAAACTTGTTTCATCATGAATGTGCTTAGAGTAAACAGCATGTAGCTGAGTTTCTATTTGTACTCAACTTGAGTGTATCTTGCCTTCTGTAGAGAAAATTGAATAGTATTTATACCATCATGATGCTTAGGTTTATTTCTGATTTTGTTCCATGCTCCTTTATTTTTAAAAATTGAGCCAAACAATATGTACTCGTTTCTTTTATTTATTTTTTTCTACAACTGTTTTGGTAGTAATGTATATTGGTTATATTTTTCAAGACACAATTTTAATGTTTAATTATCATGTTCAATTTTGTATTTGTACTAATGTCTACTATTATTCAATAGCTTCATTCCACCAAATAAAGCAAAAGCCCCAGCACGCAGTCAGTCCCCTTCCATCCATGTGTGGGCTCTCTGGGATGTGGTCTCCTCTGCCACCCTGCACACCCTGTAGTTCCTGGGGTGCACTGGACACTGGCCCAGTCTTTGACTCAGTTGACTCAATGCCAACTGCTTTCTCATTTTTCAGGAGTTTCTGGAATTTTTCTCTTCAACTGATGGCATTATCCTTGTTTTCCACAGATATTTAGATTTTTTAAATATATAATTTTTTTGTAGTTTCTGGGGATTTGGAGCAAGAAGGGGATGGAAATGTTAACATGCACTTTTGATCAAATATCCTTGCTGAAAGCATTTTGCTGGCTTAAAAAAAATTAAATAATTAATCCCTTTGCTTATTCTTTATCAGTAGCTTTAAAAATTAGGCATTAGAATCTCAGTTTTAGAGATGAGAAAATTAAGGCCTAGAGCCATTAATTTGTGTAAAGATACTCCTCTTAGTAAGGAAAACAAAGCAAAACAAAAAAACGAGGGCTATAACCGGGCCCATCTGGTATTTAAGCTCAAGTTCCTTTGGCTCTGGCAGATGGCAGAAGCTTCCTTTCTGCCCCACTCCTCTTTCTTTTTATCTTGTTTCTCCTCCTCTTTCCTTCCTTTTCTTATCATCATCACACTATCAGTATCATCACCATCATCATCATCACTGTCACCATCACCATCACCACCACCACCATCATCACCACCATCATGATCCTCACTACTTTCTTTACCCTAAGGCAACCTCTGAGTTCCTTGGAGAGTGGTGACCAGTTTCTATGACCTTGGCATTTCCTGTACCTACTGCATGGCCTAATGATTACTGTCAATCCTTCTTTAGTGTTTGTTTCTGTTTCTTGACTTTTAACTTCCTAGAAGTAGATTTGGCCTGTTGACTAATGTTTCCCATAATGTCCAGTATTTGCCGGGGACAGTGTAGGAGTTCAAGAAATATTTACTAACTAAGCAAAGATGTTTATTTTTTAAAAGTTTATGAATGTATGTTGCAGAGTATTACAACATAAAAATGAAGATGTAACTTGAAGACAGAACGTAAGAAAAAAGCTGGATTTTCATAAAAACTTAAAAATATGAAAATTTAGTTCCACTAGTGAAGGACCCTGGCTGGATGATTAAAACGGTCTCCAAAATCTTCTGGATTTCTAGAAGGTAGTTTTAAAGCATCTTGCTCTACACTAACCACCTGAAATAATGAAACTGCTCTCTTTGCATTTGTTTTTAATAGATATCTATTGCCTAGACTCAACTTTCCTACATAATTTTCTTATCCTAAATGTCTGACCACTGCATTACTACCACAACGGGAGTGTTTTCAGAGAGGAAAACGTGGCATTCTTTGCGAATGTGTGAGTCCTGCTGGGGCTGTTCTTGGTTGATATAGAAGTCTTATTTGCCTATCTTTTCACAGGAAGAGGGCTTGGCACAGACATCACTTCACCGGATCTCTCTCCAGTTATGACTTGCACCTCGTGGGAGTAGAGGTGTACAACATGGTCATGATGCAATCTTGCCCAGCACCCGTCAGCCCCACCCTTCACACCTACCCTTGTAATCTTTCAATGAGTGACAAAAGTTGGCTTAACCTCAAACATCCTTTACCCCAGGAGAAATGGAGAGGTGAATGATGAGTTATTCCAAATGATTTTGGTTCGAGAACAGTATTTTATTCAGCATGTCCTCTGATGCAGGTGGTAAATGCTGGTTAAATGAAAAATGCCACCCCAGCCCCCAGTGTGGGATCTACAAGATTTCTCTACTGTAAAGTCGCTCTTTTTTCTTTCTAAGTTATAAGTATCTTATGGGGAAATTCATTGAGAGTGTGCAGATATTCTGTTTCTCACCAAACTCTCACCCACTAATTTTAGCGTCCTTTCATGATTGCTGTCAATTACCACTGAGTGTTTGTCAAATGGTGATTTTATCAGTTTCTCTGAAACATGACATGCATTGAAAAAAAAACCTCACATTAATGGCTCTAGCAATTTTTAGCTGTATGACCTCAGACCTTTACTTTCATCTGTAGATTGGGAACAATAATAGTAATTGACTCACAGGGGTTGTCTGAAAATTAAATTAAATAATATATGCAAAGCGCCTAGAACAGCTTGTGACAAATAGTAAATATTCCATCACAATTAGCTAGGAATATTACCATACTTACCAATACTACTCACTCAATGTTTATGGGATATTGAAACAAAATTCCATTTGGAGGGATTCCGTGCATGAAGAAAGAAGACTGCAAGACTGTCTTGAAGTGAACGGCAGGGTTGTTCAAAAAGGCAAAGAATGCAGATCTGTGCCTGGGAGTGCAAAGATATTCCTAGCAGGACTGAGAGGCCACTGGGGAAGCTGAGGGGCTCCAGCTTCCATTTTTTTCCCAGCTCCTTCAATGCAAACATCTGTGGTGCTATGATAGAGAGACCCTGCTTGCTTATTTCTGTGGAGATAAGAGATATGCTGGAAATCATTCTACAGAATTACTCTGTGAAATTAGGGATTGGACCAGGGGACAGATTTTCTTGTGAAATGAGTCTCCTGGGGAATAGCATCACGGGAACACAATCCTGTCTGTGCTGGAGTTGGAGCGTGTGGCTGAACAGGGTATTTATGCATAGCATGTGCACAGAGTAGCAGCAGGTAGAGTGGTGGCATGTCACCCTGTGTGAGTGGGCAATGCTCTATCTTCACAAAAGCACACCGTGAAGACTTCTCATCTGGCTCATTGCTAACAGGCGTGTTACATTCATTTCCGGTGAGTAGAATCCATCTCTGCCCAGGTGTCCGGAGGAATGTCACTGTCCTTAAGAGAGGCAGCACAGAAGATGACGGGACCATGATTTTGAAGGCCTTGGTTTCCACCCTCATATCAGTTGGGCAAAGTGACCCAGTGAGAGTTTAGTCCCCTCTCCAGATCCTCTTATCTATGAAACAGGGGTCACGATTGTGGGGATATTCATTTCCTGGGTTGAAAATCCATGTCCCCCTGGGCATGCAGAATGTGACCATATTTGGAAAGAGGGTCTTTGCAGATATCATTAGTTAAGATGAGGTTGTCCTGGATTAAGGTGGACCCCAATCCAATGACTGGTATCTTTATAAGAAGGGGAAAACATTAAACACAAAGAGACACACAGAGGACAACGCCATGTGAAGAAGGTGACAGAGACTGGAGGGACGCATCCACAAGCCAAGGAACACCATGGGTTGTTAGAAACTGCAGAAACTGATGAGAGGCATGACACAGATGGTCTCTCAGCACCTCCAGAAGAAACCAACCCAAGGACACCTTTATTTTGGACTTCTGATCTCTGTAAATAGAAGAAGATAAATGCATGTTGTTGCAAGCCTCCAGGTACCCTATGACATGGTAACCTCTGTCATGGTACCCTATGAAAGAGGCCCAAGGAAACCAATACCATAATAAACAGCCACCATACAGTGTCTTATGAGGACCCAGTCGAATAATGAACAGAAGGTCTTCACAGTGTGGTGGGCGGTGGTGTTTACATGGGGATCATGGTTACGAGTACAACCCTGGAAGGCTGAGTCGAGGCTGAGCCGAGGCTCTTCTGAGACTAGGATTCCCGACCTGCAATCCAGGAACAACTGGCGCCTCCCAGTGTTGTCCTGCGGATTTAATGGGAGCCGGTGTACAAAGTCCTGGGCGCAAGTGGGCTCAGGATACATCGCAGCTGCTGCCATAGTGACTATTAGCGGAGATGCTCTTGTACTTGACTTCCCCCATATTTGGTGTGTGGGCAGTTACTGGGACCACCTGATGATACTTAATGTGTCCTTATGAAGTGCCTGCTCAGTGTGGGTCCGGGACATCACAGAGGGCATACAGCCCAGATGGGCACGCAGCACAGGGAGGGACGGGGAAGGACTATTGCTCTGTGGCCATGTTGATCCCTCCACATCGTAAAAAACGCACCCTCCCGTCAGATTGGACAGCGCCCTTCCTAATTAAGAATAGATCTAAGGAGACTCTCCTAAGCTCCCAAGATTGAAAAGGGTGGACTCTACGGTTTGAGCCAACAGGCAGGAGGGGAGCTGAACGCAGCGTGATGTGTGTCCCCTTTGGGGACATACAAGTGTGCGTGTTTGAGTGGGTGTGTATATATTGTCCATATTCGAACCCAGCAATGCTGAACTCATACGCCCTCCAAATCCTGCAAATACTGTGTTTTTTTCCCCAAATGAACAAAACCTGCATTTTGGACAAACCCATTGAAGTCCGCAGGATATACTTCTGTGAGCATCCACGTAGAGATTTGGGCTCTTACAACAGAAATTTAGGTGGGGGAGGCTTTGCTTTCTAATCAGATACATCAAACACAGTCAAAATCCCTTCTAAAGTTCCTCTTGGAAAGTCAATGAATGGATCATGATCAAAGTGTTTGAATTTTTCAGCATCCCCAAATAACACAATTCTCAACGATACATTAAAAGAGAACTGTATGTAGAGGAATAAGGACACTTCTTTGTTTGGGTTTTCTGCACATTGTGGTGCTAAGCCCACAAAAGTCCATTGAGTGTATCCGCTCTTTCTTCTTTTATCCTAAAAAAGAAACTTCTAATCCCTCATCATGACCATACTGTGTTCATAAACCCAGTTTGTATATTATAATTTTATTTATTCATTTAACAAGCGTCCCTGCATCCCTACTGTGTGCCAGACTCTGTTCTAGGCAGTGGGATTATAGCAGGGAACAAGACACACAAGATCCCTGCCCCCATGCGATGCCTTTCTGGGGGATAAACACAGGCGTTGAGTGCCACGGTATCTGACATATCTGGTACGCCAGATGGTGACAAGGGCTGGGGAAGCATATAGCATTGAGGAGGACGGGGGCACCAGGATCACAGTGATTCTAGAGGGGGCTCAGGGGAAGGCGACATGACAGCAGACATCAAGGAGGAATGGGAACTAGCAGGGCCATTGGAGAGAAGAGCACTCCAGGCTGAGGAGGCAGTACTTGCAAAGGCCCTGAAGTAGGGCGAGCCTGGCCTGGGAAGGGTCTGTGGAGACTGGGGCACATTCAGCAAAGAGGAAAGCCATAGGAGGTGAGGCTGAGGGTGGTGTTGGGCAGACTGTAGAGTGCCTGTGAGAGCTTTGGCCTTGACTTAAAGTCAGGCAGGGAATTATTCAAAGGGTTGAAGAAGAGAGCGACAGAAAGTGACAGAGGTTTTTATAGGGTCACTGGGACTGTTGTGTGAGCAGCAATTGGGGGGCCAGTGAGAGCAGAGGCAGGGATGCCTGTCAGGAGGCTGTACCCATGTCATATTTAGGTTTATCAATGCTATCTCTATCTCCATCTCACTATCTCTATCATCTGTATTTACCTGCATTTATATCTGTTTATTATTCCATCTATCAACCATCTATCGTCTATCTATCCAGTGCCATCTGTCTATTCTCTGTCTATCCCATCTATCATCTGTATATCTATCATTCCTTCCATCTATCCATCCATCATCTCTCTATATCTGTCTATCTATCTATCTACCTATCTATCATCTATCCATCAATCTATCTTTCTATTCAGCCAGTCATCAATCCATCTATGTATCTATGAATCATCCATCCATCCAGCCATCTATTTATCTATGTATCTCTCTCTCTATCTAGCCATCTTATCTCTCTATTATCTAGCTATCCATCCATCAATCCATCTATCCAGCCATCAATCAATCTGTCTACCCATCCCTCCCTCTGTCCATCCATCCACCCACCACTCCCTCCCTCCCTCCCTCCGTCCTTTCTTCCATCCATCCCTCTATCCATCTATCTTTCTATTCAGCCAGTCATTAATCCGTCGATGTAACTATGGATCATCCATCCATCTATCCATCCATCCAGCCATCTATTTATCTATGTATCTTTCTCTCTATCTAGACATCTTATCTATCTATCTATCTATCTATCTATCTATCTATCTATCCATCCATCAGTCCATCTATCCAGCCATCCATCCATTCAGTCAGTCAGCCATCTATCCATCCATCCATCTGTCCACCCATTCCTCCCTCTGTCTATCCATCCAGCCAGCCACCCCTCCCTTCCTCCCTCCCTCCATCCTTTTTTCCATCCATCCATCTATCCATCCATCCTTCCATCCATCTATCTATCTTAACCAGCGCTGAGGTCTCAGCAGTCATACTCTCCCTTCACGGCATGTTGATACCGAGAGTCACTGTGCTCGTTTCCTGTGGCTATTGTAACAAATGAGCATACACTTAGTGCAGAAGCAGCAACACAGATATACTCTCTCACCAAGTCTGAAGTGGGTCTCCCTGGGCTGCTTGCCACCTTTTGCCCTCATCACCACCCCCCCACCTTGACACTGCTCTTGTCAAGATCCCTGGGGCGTCCCTCTGCCAAACCCAGTGCTGACCCTCTCTTCCCACTGTGTGGCCATTCAGTAGCTGGTGACACAAGAAGAAAGTCCTTGAATGCAGGCGTCGTTTCGCCTGGGCTTCCAGGAATCCACTCCACCCCTCCTTCTGCCTCCTCAGTTGCTCTTTCAGGTGCCTGGCTGGGCCCCCTCTTCCCTACACAGAGGACACTGATGTCCCCGATCTCAGGCCCAGCCTCCTCTTGGCCAGTGCTGCCCTCTCCCTGGGTGGCCGTCTCTCCTTGGGGCTCCAAGGAGCGAGCACTTCTTCTATAGCAACCCTGAGGAGGCCTCACGAGCCTGGACTCTGGCCCACACCCAGGCCTCTTGCCCAAAGGGCTCAGGATGTCCAAGGGGGCATGGAGACCAAAGGGCTCCAGGGAGTGGACAGGCCAAGGCAGTGGAGCCTGCAGGATGGGGACACTCCCCAGGGGCTTCACTGGGCAGGGTGGAAGCACACAGGAAGGAGAGGAACCAAGGCCCAAGGAGGTGTGACTCCATTTTCCAGTTTAAAATTGGGTGAGAGTGCACCTGCAGGTTGATGGAAGGGTGGAGAAGAAGGGGAGAGGGTGAATCAGGAGAGAGAAGACCACTCCTTGGGCAGGCGTGAGGGCTGTATCTGTGCATGAGTGGAAGTCCTGTAGGATCCCTCGGGTGGGAGAAAGAGAAGACGAAATGGGTCCTGTTGGCCAGAGGCACTGGGAGCTGCTCAGAGGGACCTGCAGCTCCTGGGGAGGGCAGTGCTTCTAATTATTAGCTGAACCTTTTTTTAATGAGTGGGAGTCTTATTCCATCACCCAGGCTGGAGTGGAGTGGCATGCTCATGGCTACCCCAGCGTCGACCTGCTGGGCTCCGGAGATCTTTCCGTCTCAGCCTTCCAAGTAGCTGGAACTACAGGTCTGCACTATGACGCCCGGCTAATTTTTTGTGTATTGTAAAGATGAGGTCTCGCCAAGTTTCCCGGGCTGGTCTCAAACCTGCAGTCTCAGGCAATCCACTCGCCTCGGCCTCGCAAAGTGCTGGAATTACAGACTGAGCCACCCAGCCCAGCCTATTGGCTGATCTTAAAAGTAAGTGGTGATTCCCAGGAGGACTTGGAGAACTGCAGAGCAGGGTGAGTCTTCTGGGAGTAAGTCTGGTGGTCTCCTCTGGGCCGCAGGGACCCTCTCAAGGCCTCTGCATATTGTCTGGCCCTGATATTTGTAGTGCAACCTTCTGGCTCACCATCCAGGAGGAAAGGGGGTCGAAGAATGAAAGGGGGACTTTCTCCCACTCCCTGTGGCCCACCATGTCTGCCCTGGGTTACTGCCCAGGCTTGCTGGAGAGTCAGGCTGAGATCACAAACTGCCTTCCCTAGGAAATCAAGCACTTGCTGGACTCTAGTTGGAATCCATTGATTCAAGCTAAGCCTGGCAACTCACACCGTAATCCCAGTGCTTTGGGAAGCCAAGGCAGGAGGATTGCTTGAGGTCAGGCATTCATGACCAGCTGAGGCAACATGGCAAGACCCCTTTTGTACAAAAAATAAAAATAAAAAAATTAACCAGGCATATGGCACACATCTGTGGTCCCAGCTACTCAGGAGGCTGAGGTGGAAAGATTGCTTAAGCCTCTGAGTTTGAGGTGGCAGTGAGCTATGATCACACCACTGCACTCCAGCCTGGGCCACAGAGCAAGACTCCATCTCTGAAAAAAAAAAATACAAGAATTCCTTGATTGTCCTGGTGGAGACTTCTCTGGAAATGTAGGTCTGAGCATGTCTTCATTGCCCAGGTGGGAGAAGGCCAGGTCTCTCCGGGGTTTTGCTAACTGCTCCCCTAAGCAGGATGCATGGGACACTGACAATCTTCTCTCCCTCCTCCTGGAAACAGAACTCCCTGTCACGATCTTTGCAAGATCTTCTGGCTTTAAAAAAGAGCTGCTGGACTTCTCAATGCTCATTTTCTAACTGCTTCCCGTGTCCACTGTACACGACTGCATGGAAAGAACAGTTTCCTGCAGAAGAAACGGAACACTTGGCAGACTGGAGCCACGGGGGAATTCCTGAGCCCCGACAGGTCTTGGGACCAAGGAGACTTGCAGAATGGAGCCGGCCCATTGGCATCCCTCCAGGGATTTTGACTGATGAGATATTTGAATAGGTGGCTGTCACCTGCCTGTAGGGGGCATTTCTGTGTGGTGCCCTGAAGTGAGAAAGCCCCTTTCTGTCATGGCAATGTCCCACCCCGGTCTCCCCACCCTATGTAGACTTTTCCAGAATGCAGTGGATGTGTCTCCGCGCTTGGGGCCTGCCCGCCTTGCCAGCATCCAGGGGTAGCCCAGGGAGCATCCTCAAGGCAAAGTTCCCAGTACTGTCTCCCCCTCCTCTTCCTCCCTAGGGCTCGGCGGCCCCTCCTCCTTCCCTGCTGACTCATTTTTCTCTCGCTTTTTTGGAGAAATACTGAATCTTTTTTGTGTCTCCCAGAAGCTGCTCAACACCGAAATCCGTGACTGAGTTGGATCGGGTGGGAATGCTTCACCCCTTCCTGGCTGGAAAGATGCACAGGGTTAAGAGAAGGCAGAGCCTGGCGGCAGGCTGGAGCGAAAGGAAGGCGGAGCAGGAACTGTGGAGAAGCGCGTGTGTCGCTCTCATTTCAGAATCCTAAAACATTTATGAGCAAAGCTCATGGGTGAGGCAACATGTTTAAAGAATAATAAAGTTCCTTATAAAGGCCGTGTGCTTTTTTCCAAAGACAGAGAGAAGACACACACACACACACACACACACACACACAAGGGGGAAGACAGAGAGAGACAGAGGGAAGGACAGAGAAAGCAAGACTGAGACAGACAGAGAAACAGAGAGAGAAGATGGAGAGACAGAGAGAGAGAGAAGAGGGAGGACAGAGAAAGAGATGAGAGAGACAGAGAGAAAGAAAGAGACAGAGAAAGAGCAGAGAAAGAGACAGACAGAGAGAGATGGGGGAGAAAGAGAGAGAGAGATGAAGGGAAGGTGAGAGAGAGAAAGACAGAGAAACAGAGAGGCAGAGAGAGGACAAAGAGAGAGAGAGAGACAGAGAAAAAGAGACAGAGAGAGAGAGAGAGAGAGAAAGAGAAAGGGAGAGAGACCGAGAGAGAGACAGAAGAGCGAGGACAGAGACAAAGAGATCGAGACATTGAGAGAGACACAGAGAGAGAGAGGAAGAAGAGAAGGAAGAGAGAGGAGAGGGCGAGCGAGCACTGTGCCTTCTTTCCCAGCCAACCACAATCCAGTTAGTGATGAAGATTTTAGCCTGTTCCAGAACATGGTGGAAGATTCTTCAGGTCTGTCTCTATTACCTCTTAGAGGACCTGAAAGGAAATTCCTGTTCCAAAATGTTCTCCAAATCAAAGCGTCCAACAATCAGTCCTGTCTACAAATGTGTATTCCTTTCCCAAGTTCGGTGCTGGCATGTTTCCAGAAGTGGAATTTGCAGCCATGTCTATAAAGTACCGCGTGCCCGTGGGGCAAGAGGCCCTCACGGTGCCAGCCCGCTCTCCTTAAGCCTGTTTGCTCCAAAGAGGTCTGAAAAGGCATTTCCCCAGATCTGGAGGTGAAAGGCCCCCAGGCCACAATATGCGTCCTGGATTTCTAGGACGCACACAGATCGCTGATCCCAGAGACTTGTTCAGGCAGCCACGTTTCTCGGTGTGTTCTGGGTGGCTGCTCCCAATTTGTATAGACGTCCCACCTACATCATCCATTTCTTCTGCCTTCTCCTGCACAAGGAAAAATGGAGACCCTCAAACCAAAATGCCCCCAGGTCCCCACCCCTGGTGATAAACAAATCGACATCAGTGCCTGCCTGTATCTTCCTTAGAGAGAAACAAAACCCCTCTTCCTCCCCCATCAGCCCTGCTATACTCCTGGTGTTCACCTTCACCCCTTCCTCACACTCTTGCAGCCCGTGGTCCTTCCTCACCCCGCCATCAACCCTTCCCTCCAGGCCTCGTCAAGACACAACTGCTCGTCCTCTAGGGCGGCCCCCATGCCCTCTTTCCTGTCCACATCCCCAACCCCTGCCGAGCCTGGCATCTAATCCCCACCGTTCTCTAATGGAGCTGACATTGGAAAGGTCACCTTAGCCCTCCCCTGGTCAACGCCTTGTCTAAAGTCAGTCCTCATCCTGTCTGCTGTCTGGGGTCACGTGATGCTGCCGACCACCACCTCTGGAAGTTCCTCCTCTCCCGGAGAGCTGTCCTTCCTTCTCTGCCTCCTCCTGTGCCCACACGTGACTGCCATGAGTGCCCTCCAGGTCAGCCCCTGCCTTCTCTCCAAAGCACCCGGAGGGCGACACTCACCCAACACATCCTGAGCTCTGGCTCTGGCACTCCCCAGAACCATATCCTGAGCTCCTATCCCAGTCTCCAGGCAGCTCCCATGCAACATGCCCCAAATTAAATTCACTGTGATCCCGTGACCCAGGCCTGGCTTCCGGCATCAACCATGCCTGGACCTGTCTATCCCTGCCCCTCCGCCTGAACACCTCCCAATCTGGGTCTTTCTCTACCTGGACCACGGCAGCAACCCCTTGTCCATCTCTGAGGGTGACTCATCCTCCCTCCACATGCCAGAACCACCAGGGAGTTCCAAAAGCATCATCTCACTGAGTCCTCAAGACTGCCTGTCAAGGCTGACACATCCATCCTCCCGTGTCACAGCCAAGACCAGGAAAATCTTGCCCAAGCTCCAAGCTCATACTGGAAATGCCCAACTAACATTTGCAGCGTTTATGCATTCTTATTTATTTACACCCACAGATTGTGTTTCTGGTTATACTTCTATTCCCACAGCTGTTTAGATATTGATTTAAATAAAGGGTTCTTCCTTTAGTACATGAAGCCGCGTAAATTTTACATTTGTACTTTACACGAGTAGCTCTCTCCCTGTGCTCCAGGAGACCGGGCTCAGCACATGTGCTCATGTGATAACACTTCTGATCAAGACAAAACACCTTAAATAAATCAATTGTCTGGAGACCAGAAGTGCAAGCAGCATGGTTGCTAATTGTTCCCTCCCACAGCGGGGGCTTTAGCTAGAATTATTACACGCATGCGTATACACACACCTGCACACACACCCAGACCCACACAACACAATGTGCTTTTATATACACGCACACCCCACCCACGCATGCATGCAGGCACACATACTCACAGGTACACACACATACACACCATACACATACAAGCACACAGCCTCACATGCACATAGACACATCCTCATGCACATGCCTCCCCCCCACACATGCACACAGCCACACCCCACACCCCATCCCCACACACAAGCACACCGCCACACATCCACACATGCACACACACACCACTACCTTTAACCGCTCCAACATTTACAATACCATTCATTCCACATTACTCAGATTTCCTTTCCTGTATCTTCACGTGCAAAACTGTCTATTTAAAAACACCCTCCAAGGGTCTCATCCGATGATGGGCAACAGGGAACCACAGGCTTCCTCAGAAAGCACAGCTCTAAGTGTAAGGAATACATCCCAAGGTGTTTGCCGGTTGTGCAGGATTTGCTGTGATGCATACTTTCATACTCTTTATTGTATATAGCACAATACACAAGGTAGGACAGACACAGAAGATTGCATGAAGAACATGGACTGCCTAGTGAAATATAACCCAAACTCTTGTAGCTGCCCTCGGGTGACGAAATGGGACACTGTCAGTTCCTCTGCCCCCGGCCTACCCACAGATGCTGTCCCAGTGCCTGCCTCTGACCCTTCCCCTTTCTCACCCCCGCCCCCACCCATCCCTGGCCTGTCCCTGGCCCGCTCCTGGCCCACTCCCAGATGCTGCCCACCATGTCGCCCTGTGCGCCACGCGGATCGCCATCCCAGGGCTTCCCTCCACAGTTCTAGTCTCAAGTGTGCATCGCTCAACACTACAGTCTGATCCTGTCCATTTTACCTGTCTGAAGTTTTTTTCAATCCACAGAGTCCCTCTTTTTCCATGTAATTTAGGTGTTGAAGACCCCAGGTCGTTGGACTCACTGAGGTACTATGGTTGGGACGTTCTGGAAAGCATCCCCGGGGAGCAGTCAAGCCTGTCCCTTTGTTCTTCGCCGTTCCTGAAAGTTGGTGGTTGGACACACGGACTCAGTTGGATTCAGCGGGACTCAGGTGGCCTGGCATTTATTCACCAGGAAGCCTGTGATGACTTGATGTCTCTCTTTTTTATGATGTTGCAGCCCTGGGTCTTCAATGATCTCATCAGAACCATCCTCTTCTCCAAAGTAGCAAAATGATGATATTGTAATTCTACCATGTTTTCATCATCAGCTGGGAGGATTTCATGAAGAGGCCAGTGCCCTCATCTTTTATACGGTTACCTGGTGATACGGTTCACATAGGATGATTCGTACAGTACCGTTCTTTCTGTTTTAAACTGATTTTTTGTAGTTGTTTTTAGTTGAAGTCTCACTCTGTCACCCAGGCTGGAGTGCAGTGGCATACACATGGCCTCTCCAGTGTCGACCTGCTGGGTTCTGGCGATCCTTCTGCCTCAGCCTTCCAAGTCGCTGGAACTACAGGTGCGTGCTACCATACCTGGCGTATTTATTTATTTATTTATTGTAGAGATGAGGTCTCACCAAGTTGCCCAGGCTGGTCTCAAACCCGCGGTCTCAGACAATTCACTCTCCTCGGCCTCCCAAAGTGCTGAGTTCTAAGGATGCCCATTCCTGTCAGTCGCTCGAAAATCTAGAACTTTTCAGTGACAGAGTGAATAAATGTGTTTCTCTATGTTTTCATAACTAGATCTGTGAAAAAAAAATCTCATGGCATTCAGACGAGGTGCAACAGGTTTTTAAACCTAATATTTTAAACTTTTCATTGATTTAAATTGTCTTCAGCACTGACCATCCTGGTTCTCAAGGGCCTAGACCATGAAAAAAAAACAGATAAAATAGTAGCATATCATTACTCACATCACACATAGGACAGTCTCAGAATAACAATATGGATACAACCTCTGCTGAAAACATTAAAAAAAAAATCCTTGCATGTGTTTTCCAGCTGGCATGCCATTTTTTTGACAGTTGTTCCCTATTTACTTTGTCAGAGCATAAAGTGATCACATACTATACTTTCCTTTTTATGGCAGGGAGTTAGCATTATCTGCAAACAAACACGTGTTTAGAGCATACCACTAGGCCTCAGTGACAAATCTCTAGTCATGTGGATCATTCGAGGTCCTTAGATGACAGATTCTCCAAAGGACTCCCAGGAAAACATTCCATGAGTTCTTACAGCTCAATAGCATCTTTTTTTTTTAATCGGAGTCTTACTCCATCATCCAGGCTGGAGCACAGTGGCATGCTCACGGCTACCCCAGTGTCGACCTGCTGGTCTGCAGGGATCCTTCTGCCTCAGCCTTCCAAGTAGCTAGAACTACAGGTGTGTGCTACCACACCCGGATAATTTTTTTAAAATTTATTGTAGAGATGAGGTCCCACTAAGTTGCCCAGGCTGGTCTCAAACCCACCAGCTCAAGCAATCCACTCGCCTCAGCCTCCCAAAGTCCTGGGATTACAGGCTGAGACACCGAGCCTGGCCTCAATCACATCTTAATGGCGACCTCTATTCCTGAAAGTTGGGCTATATAGAAAATCCTTAGGTTACATTTTCTGTTCTTGAATAAGAAACGTTAGCATCAAAAAGCTGATGACCATTTTATTTTCTTTCTTTTATAAGTGGCTTGATACTTTGGGGTGTATTCTCCAAGCATTGTACCCTTTCCAAGATAATCCAGTGTTTTACTAGGATATGTCTTAGTTGTTCTGTGTGAAATTCCTCAGGTGTGTGATGGACCCTTTCAGTGTAACAGGCACTCAATGCATTACCTTAGAAATGATTTCCACGAATTGTCATTTTAAACCCTCAATGTCAGGTTTATTGAATCTGCCTTGCCCAGTTGCTAAATTCGTCACATGCCTAAGATCTTTTTTAACGTATTTTTTTATTTCATTTTAATTTTCAGAAATGTTCTTTCAATGTTATTTACATTAAGACACCCTGATGCTTTATTCACTCTTGTGTTTCTCCTAGTACACTTCATCACTAAATAAAAGTGACTGTTATTATACATCCTTCCCACGCTCCATCCTCTTGTTTCTGAATTTTTATAATTCTGAGTGATAATTTTCTTTTTTATTCTGTATCCCTTTCTCCATGAGAGTGACACTTTCCTGTGTCTGTCTTTCCGCATGTTTCGCCGCTGTGGGTAGGCCTCCCACTCTTGCCATGTTTCATGCAAACGGTGCGTAGACCTGAATTTGATGGCTGTCGTTCCCTGGGGAGCACGTCCTCCTGAAGTCTGACGGGGCGAGGGGCTGTTTGTGCACACCTCCTCTGAGATCCAGGTCACAAAATCTCCCCCTGCTCTGTCTTCACATGGTGCCTAGAAACATAGCTGCCTCCTTCCTGAGATGACTCACTTCCTGTTCCCGACCCTGCTTTGATCCATCCCTGTGTCCCCAGTGTAGACCCTTTTCCAGCAGTTTCATCACAGTGTGAAGCTCTGTCCTGAGTTTTGAGAGTCCACAGCCCTGTAGGCGTGTCCTCCAGACCTTCCTTGGGTCCTGGCTCACACACTTGGAGAAAAGCCCCTCTCGGTGCCAGCTCTGGTGTCTGCTGGCCAGCGCCCCAGCTCTGCTGAGAACACCCAGGGGGCAGATGGGCCCCTCAGGCCCAGTGGTGCCTCAGTTCTCCCCACTCCTCCCACAGAGCCGTAGAGTACAGCGTGTGGTGAGCTTGGTGGCCTGTCCTTCCCATGTGCTTCCCCTTTATACTTTGAGGTTCATGGGGACACCTGTCATCGGCTTGGTTGTAGTTTTTGTCATGAGTCTTCTGTCTTCTGTATGTGCTTGTGGATCAGTTCTGAGAGTAGATGATGATACCACTGCTATCGCCAACTTCCCAGAACTTAGATGAAGCCTTAATTCCAACTTCTACTGACAACATTTTATAACGGAACTGAGGTGCCCAAATCACTCCAGAGATTTGCTCTAAAACCTTCTTTATGGGTAAATTTCCCTAGATGCACTGTGTCTTAGGCATTTCTTCCTTTCTCCTTGATCAGTCCTTCAACAAACATTTATTAAACATCTCCAGTGTCTTGGGGTTTACGATGAACGAGACACTGCTCCCACAGATCTCACATTCCAGGAAGGTTAACAGAAACACAGAAAATCCAAGTAAAACCTGGAAGAAAGACACCAGAAGCATGAACCAAGTGCTAAGAAGCCAAGGTCCATTTTCACTAAGGACACTGCAGTGGGTAGCTTCCTGGGAGACCCTGGGGTCCAACGGACGAGATGCCCCTGTCAGGCAGAGAAGAGCGGTGCATGAAGACGCAAGCTCCTGGCCACCGGATGCTGCAAACTGCAGGTATACTTCCCGCTCAGAGGCAAGGGTGCTGGTCTTTCCTGTTGGGTTTCCTTGAGCAGCCTGTGTCCGCCTTACCCTGCCTCTGAGGTCCCCAGATGTGCTCCCTGGACCAGCAGAGCCTGCATCACCTGGGAGCTTGTGAGAAACACAGCATCTTAGACAGGGCCCAGCAAAGCATGTCTGAACAGGGCTCCCGGAGGAGCCTGGCAAACACCAGGACTCAAGACCGCTGCCCTGGATTCCTTCCGTGGCCCATCACAAGACCCGCTCTGACTTTCCTCCTTCTTGGTAGTTGGCATGAATCCCCTGAGGATGGATGCTTGGTGTATTCACAATAGAGGGTATTTTGTGATCATCTGAACCTTGGTTGCCTCCCCATTCAGGCAGGCTGGAACTGTCTGTTTTGCTAGAATCATCACCTTTGGGCTGACAGCAAAAACAGCAACTGGGATTAAAAGGAGAATACTTGAGTTAGAAAACAGCATAAACTACCAAAATAACTAAAAATAAAAGTCACCAAAATGTCTAAGTCTGGGGATTGGCTCTAGAGTAGAGAGAGAAGAGAAGCGATATTGATGGGAAACTGAAGGATGTTGACGTTACATTATATTAATTTCACTTCACTCTGAGCTATGTGAATGTTTTTTATTTCATTTACATTTTATTTTAAAGATGTGTGGCATAATTCAGGAATATGTATACAAGTGGACATCATACAGGTAAAGTTTGGGCCTCCCTTGGGTCCCCAAAATGTTTTAAGAAATATTTTAATTGTGGCAAGATACACATGACTTACAATTGACCATCTGAACCCTTTTGAGCTGTCAGATTCAGTGGCATTTCAATGCCTTCACACTGAACAATCATCACCACCATGCATGCAGGCACAGAACTTCATCCTGCAAGACAGAGGCTCTGTCTACGTGAGACACTCCCACCCCCTCCCCTAGCCCTGGCGCACACCATTCTACTTTCTGTCTCTATGAACCTGGCTGCTCCAGCAACCCCATCGAAGTGGATACCCCACCATATTTGTCTTGTGGTGACTGGCTCATCTCTCTCAGCATCCTGTCTCAGGTGTACCCATGTGGTGGCAGGTGTCAGAATTCCCTTCCTTTTCGAGGCTGACTGATAGTCCACCAAGTGGCTGGGCCCCACGGTGTGACCTCCTCATCTCTTGGTGGGCGCTTGGGTTGCTCCCCTCTTGGTTTCTGTGATTCATGCTGCTGTGAACACAGATGTGCCCACATCTCTTTTCATGTCTCTGCCACCAAATCTTTTGGGTGTGGACCCAAATGTGCAATGGCTGGATCACACAGCCACCCCATTTTTGATTTTTGGAGCACCCTCCACCATCGTCCACAGGGCTTCGCCCTTTTCCCTTTCCACCCACAGGGCACAGCATTCCAGCTTCTGCCCAGCCTCACCCATGCCTGGTACTGTCTGGGGTTTTTGAATGGTTTTCATCCTAATGGGTGGGAGATAGCTCCTGTGACTTACAACAACACGACCAAAGCCCCTCTGGTCATCATATGGCAGATGGGGGAGATGGGTGTTGGCAGGGAGAAGAGGCCACAGGAACAGAGAGGTTGGGGGCAGACCTGGCGGGACAAAGCCGGGGAGTCACTCAGGTGGAGGCCCTTTCTTGAACTAGGATGATTCCAGGAAAAGCAGGGATGGTGAGGGTTGTTGGGGACACGCGGACTGGAGACCCTGTGAGGCAGCTCTGTGGATGTGTCACATCTGCCTTGGGGCGGCAGAGCCTTTGGAGATAGAGGCAGACATGGGTGTTGCCAACTCTCGTCTATGACTTCAAATGTGGAGGTGGGCAATGCCCCTTGGGGACAGGTGAGGTTGAGAAGAGAAGGGATGGGACAGGGCCTGGCGAGCGCCAGTACTCAGCTTTTTGAGGGGACAGAGCCACATGACGGGGGAAGCAGAGTGAGATTCAGAGGGTAAGGGCGGAGGGCTCGTCAGGGAGGTGGCAACTGTGGGAACTGCTCTGAGGCCCTGGGAGACAGCACGGCCTCTGAATTTGAGGCATGAGGTCCTTGATGTGCTTAGGCAATTCCAGCGGGGACGGAAGCCAGATTAGACAGGAGGCGGAGGAGATATGAGAGGCGAATTCGGCATGTGTGGGTCCAGCCTTCAAGGGCTTGCTCTGAGTGCAGGTGAGGGCCCTCCCCCGGGCCGTCTCCTCCAGACACCGTCCAGCTGCCTCATGGGTGCTTGGGCACTCCATGCACACACCAGGCTCCAGGAGGTCCAAGCAGAATCCAGAGGAAGATCCAGGCTCAGGACGGACTTTTTAAAGGATCAGGATCAGAGATCAATTCTGCCCCTTGGTGTCTCTATTAGATCAGGCACCAGCACCAGGACAAGGACTGACCAGTGGCCAGCAGCAAGGGTGAATATTACCCAGTGGTGCTTTGCCATGCTGGGGAGAAACCCGTGAGCCAGTCGCTTCTCTCTTCTGGGGAGTGAGACTGTGAGACCCACAAGCAGGGATACCACATGTAGACCGTGTGGAACAGCTGGTAGGAAGAACAGTAGAGGCGGCCGGTGGAGATCCAGGGGCTGTCGGGCCGTGGTGATATTCTCACCACTGGCTCTCACCAAAAGCAGTTCTACCTTCTCTGCAGACCCAACAAGAGTAGGCGTAACAGCAATAACCACAAAGCAGACACGTGTGACTGACAGAGGGAGGTTTTGTGCAGTTTCCTCCTGGGAAACACTAGAAGGACCTTCACCAAGAAGTGAGACAGTTAAGGCAGATGACAAGGTTCACATGCTCAAGTCCTCCACCATGCACCTGCCCACATGCCATTGGATGAACCAAGGGTGAGTGACCCCATGCACACAAGACGCTTAGTGCAAACCAGGGCATTTTACAAAGAGCCCCTGCGTTCCATCAGAAAGTCAGTTTAATGTTATCTTTTTAGAAATGGATATTGGGTTGAGGGGAATGAATGGAGCAGTTCTCTTCAGAGGCTGCCGTCTGCCTCCTTTTAGATACCTTCAAGTCGCAGGATCCGTCTTGTGTCCTGTGTGGTGTGCTTCCGTGCCACCCTCCCATTGCGGTGACATCTTCCCAAGTGACTCCGGGCTGTGCCTGGGCTTCAAGCAGCGCTGGGACTGACCCCGTCCCACCCTTCCAGTCCACACTGTTCCTTTCCCCTGTGTCTGGGCCTCAGTCGGCTCTCGGAGCTCTGCCTTTTGGGTCCTTCTCTGCTGGGCCAACATGTAGTGTCTTCACCTCATCCCTGGCCCAGAAAAGAGCTGTGATGTGGGATTCAGATGCCATGCCCAGGCACAGAGAGGTCAACACACTGACTGCCTGGCACGGCGGCGTCTCGGAGGCGCCATTACTCGAAGGCACTAAGCGCTGTGAAATACACATCAGTGCAATCCAACTGTCAAAAAAGCCCAGCTTCATTAGCACGGGAACTTTGTTACCTTTGCTTGAAAACGGTGAGGTGAGTTGTCAGACCACGACTCATTCTTTAATTTAATCAATTTCAAGGAGCAAAGAGTAGGTGCCATGGGCTGGGGTGATTGTACTTCTGACGGTCCTGTTTCTAAACCTCAGGACTTAGATCTTAATCTTGAAAGCCCTCCAGACTTTAGCCAGGGCGTCTGCCCTCCATGAAAATACAATGCAGAGTTTCTAAAATAATTGTGTAGCTCTGGCCATTTTTTCCCCCCATAAAGCATTTTCCACGTGAAGAGCATCCTTTGACGAGAGGAGCCAGGAAGACAGCTGGGGCAAAGGTGACGTGCGTGTGACAGAAGTTGACATTCCAGGCAGAGGGTGGGTTGCCGAGCTCAGGAAACAGTCGCTTGATATTCAGTGCTCTGACCTGCTGACAATAGTGGTTGGCCCGGGGGTCGCCGCTGTGACACGTTCCTGCAGTATGTGGCGACTGAGGCAGGCAGACCCGCTGGGTCTCCGTTTGCCGTGGCGGGGGACCATCAGGCCCCGGGTCACGTGGGCACCAGTTGCTTGCGGGGTGATGGTGGGGTGTGGAGTGCCCGGGATGGGGGTGTCAGGCGGAGGAATTCCTGCCCACCCCGTAGCCCAGAGGGCAGGCGACCTCGAGGTAACATGCCCGGAGGTGTGCAGCAGGACAGGCGTTTTTCGAAACCTCACACCAGAAGAGAAAGGAGAAAATTAATAGCGTATCCTGAAGCTGGAATTTTAAAGGGCACAGGCAGAGGAAGGCAACACCCCGCTGTTGCTATTTCTTTCTTTGTGTTAAAAAAAATTGCCTCTCCTGACTTTGAAAGTAGCTACTGCTTTTTTTAAAGGGGGAAAAAAAATCAAAGCCCTACCAACCGTTTCTTTTTGACAATGGAGAGTGCCTTTTCCCCTGGTACCCAGCTCATTTTGAATACAGGCCTTCCTGTCTTACAGAATACACACCATGCCCGGGTGATTTTTATTATAGAAAACCTGAGCAGACTCACAACAGAGGGAAGCATGTGCGTGCGTGTGCATGCACGTGTGTGCATGTGTGGGTGGGTGCATATGTGTTCTGTGCATGTGTGCATGTGTGTGCATGTGCATATGTATCAGTGTGTGCATGTGTGTTCCTCCATGTGTGTGCACGTGCGTGCACGTGCCTGCATGTGTGGGCTCATGTGCTTGTATGTGTGTGTCTGACTATCTGTGTGCATGTGAGAGACC
>CAUYQG010024776.1:0-13867 GCA_963574415.1 Tarsius wallacei | reverse complement strand
TATTTTTTATTATGATATTGTGGAGTACAGTTAAGGGTTAGGTATACAAATATGCTTCGTTCAGGCACCCTTGTTGATAAGAGGTGTCTCCCCATCCCCAGACAGATATTGAGTATCATTAATCCCATCCCCTCTCCCCTCTCCTCCCCGTAATTTCCCACCACTGCCAGTCATTTTCTTATAGTATTACGTTGGATGTTCAGGGTTCACTATATGAGTGAGAATATGTGATACTCCGATCTTTGTTTCTGTGAGAGGTCACTCAGTATTATAGATTCTAGTTCCATCCAAGTTGCTGCGAAATCCATGATTTTGTTCTTTTTTATGGCTGCGTAGTATTCCATCGTGTATATGTACCACATTTTTAAAATCCAGTCCTCTTTTGATGGACAACATGGTTGCTTCCAGGTTCTTGCTATTGTGAACAATGCTGCGATAAACATATGTGTGCAGGTATATTTTTTAGAGAGTGATTTGAGTTCTTCAGGGTATATTCCCAGTAGGGGGATTGCAGGGTCATATGGGAGGTCAACATTTAGGGCTTTTAGAAATCGCCATACTGTTTTCCACAGAGGTTGCACTAGTTTACACTCCCACCAACAGTGTAGAAGTGTTCCCTTTTTGTCACACCCTCTCCAGGAACTGTTATTTTTTGAGTTATTGATAATTGCAATTTTGCAAATGTAGGGGTTTTTTTGTTTTGTTTTTGAAAAGCTTTTCTTTCATTTGTTTGTTGCTTGTTTGTTTTAAAATTGTTTTATACAGACTATTTGTACATATATGTATTTTAAAACTTTTTTTGAGTTGGAGTCTCACTCTGTCACGCAGGCTGGATTGCATTGGCTCAATCACAGCTCACCACAGCTTCAACCTCCTGGACTCAGGTGATCCTTCTGCCTCAGCTTCCCGAATAGCTGGGACTAGAGCCCAAGCCATCTTGTTCTGCTAATTTTTTAAATTTTTATTTATTTACTTATTTATAGAGGTGAGGTCTCACTATGTTGTCCAGGCTGATCTCAAACTCCTAATTTTAAATGATCCTCCCATATCAGGTTCCCAAAGTGCTGGGATCACTGGTGTTTACCACTGTACCCAGCCTAGTTGTACATATGTATATGGTAAGTGTGGTATTTTGATTCATGTGTGCAATGTTTAATGACTGTATCAGGATATTTAGAATATCTGCCACCTTGAGTATTTATCATTTCTTTGCACTGGGAACATTTGAAATTTCTTCTAGTTACTTTTAAATATACAATATATTGTTAAATATATTCACTCTACTGTGCCCTTAAACATTATAAATTATTCTTTTTAATCGAATGTTTGTATTCATTGACTAGCCCTAGTCTCCCTGCCATCCACACCCTTCTCAGCCTCTGGTAATTTTCATTCTACTCTCTACCACCATGAGATTAACTTTTTTAGCTCTTACATATGAATGAGAACATGCAATATTTGTCTTTCTCTGCTTGGTTTATTGCATTTAATGATGCTCAGTTTCATCCATGTGTCTGCAAAAGACAGAATTTTATTTTTTCCTTGTAGTAGTATGATAAATGTTCAGGGTCCACTTATGAGTGGTACTCAGTTATTTGTTTCTGTGATAGATCACTGAGTGTGATAGACTCTAAATCCATCCAAGTTGCTGTGAAGTCCATAATTTTGTCTTTATAGCCTTGCACTATTCCATTGTGTTTATGTACTACATTTTTTTAAAAACCCAGTCCACTTTCGATGGGCAGCATGGTTGATTCCATGATTTTGCTATGTGAATTGTGCTTCAATAGTTCAAAAATGACATATCTGTTTTTAAAAATATTATAATGTGTATGAGAATATTTGTAAGTGCATGTTAAGGGCATAAACTATTATATATCTCCCCTTAACGCATTGGAGAATTCTCAGACACCCTTTACTGAATGACTGGAAGTCTATGAAAAATTAGCAAAAATAAAATTTAACACATCTTACAGGAAAGCAAACTATTTTTGTGGAATTATTAATTTTGGGTGATTGCAGATGTAATTGGGTAAACCACTTTGAAAATGTTTTATGAGTGAAAACTAATTTTGTCATTTTAAAATATGTCAATGACAGTACTTTTATTACCTTTTCAACAACCTCACTGAATGTTTTTCATTCAAAACTAGTTTCTATTTGAAATTTTTGTTTTATTTCTTTTCTCTTAGAATTCTACAAAAGAACTTGATGAAAGCCAGTCTACAAATATTTTGACTTTGCAACTTACTAGAATGCTTTAATGTTTCTTTTATATCTTTAAAATTTACCCTTAACCACTGGTCCCTTTTTTTCCTCTGTCTAATAACAATAATGATAATGATACAATATAAATAGATCAGTTTGTGTAGGGTGGTTGAAACATGTCTAAATCACTCCTCCACACCACCTGGTTTGCTAATTCAGCTTACTCATTATATTTAGATTATGTTTTAATAACTTTCCTAGAAGCCACAATCTGTAGATAAGTTTTTTTTCCAATTGAGAATAAGACAGAAATGTAAAACTTTAGAAACATTAGTTCCAGCTCAATTATTATTATTATCTATTTTAATGGTTTAATTTTCTTTAATTCTCTTGTTAAGCTTCCTGTATTTAATTTTTCACTGTCCCTCAAGGGATCATGTTTCTTCTTTATTAAACAAATCTTTTAAAGACCAATTTCCTCCAATTTTCAAACAAAAATGTCCACATTTTTTAATATAGAATACATTACCTGGATCCTAATTTCCTATCCAGCTCAGCTGTCATCATTTTTCCTGTTACATTTGATTCTTTAGCCAAGCCATACCACATTTATTTCTGAAAATGCCTTGTCTCTTTGCCTTTGCACATATTGCTCATGCTTCCTGGAATGCCTTGACTTATTTTTGTTGTCTTAATTATCTATTTATTCTTTAAAGCTCAAATCAAATGACACCTCTTAAAGAAACTCGTTGTTAATTTCTCCAGATATAGCTGGACACTCTATTCCTGCTATACCTTGTGTAAACTACTATTTTAGAAATTAACATCTGCTGGACACTGAGCTTACTTATATAAACTGATCATACTGTGTTCACTCTTCAGTTTTTTGGTGGGGAATTAATAGAGTATCTAGAATATCTTCATCACTACAATAGTAATAATCCTAATTTAATATGCTTACTATGTGCCAGGAAACATAGAATGTCCTTTAGATGATTGACTTCATTGAACATAAAAGCCCTATAAAGTAGATATTATTATAATTCCTGATTTACTGATATATGACAATCATAGAGATGGACTGATTTGCCCATGCTCACATTATAGTGAACAGTGGAGTTACAATTTTAACCCAGATTATCTGCCTCTTGAGAAAGCTTCTTTCTTTTCCCATAAGACATACTGAGCAACTTGTGAGGCACTCACTTGCTAGAGACAAACCTAAGATCCAATATATTAAAAGTTAAAGAGGTTATTGAATAGATGTCAAAAATAAAGACTTGTAAGATTGTCAGTGAAATAAAAAACAATGACTTTTTTGCTTACATGTAAATCTGTTAACATAAATAATTATTTGATATTATAAGAAATAATGTCTGCTTTATGTTATAATCAGAAATGAATAGACAGGGATTGGTTCTCAAGGCCAAACAAAAGAATAAAAAAGACCTCTGGAGTTTGACATAATTTATTTGCATTTAGCTCTGCAATGGACACTTTCTTAACTTTGAATACATTGCAATGGCCAGGCTCATTTCAAATGCTCATGCACATTCACTCTCCACCAAATATGCAGACATTTAACATGGACCATTATAAGTGTCTAGGCAGGAACTTTCACCCTTGACATTGCAATCAGAAAAACTACTCCTTTTCCCAGTTCAAGAGAAATTTGGAGAACAGAGATACATCATTCACCCAAACACTTGTTTTATTTATCAATCTTAATATATTTTTTTCCTTGCCTTCTTGTGATATCCATGGGAATTGCATATGGCAGCAACCATTTCCTGCAGGCTGAAATGTAGTTTTCACTGTTACCTTTTTTTGAAATTAATAGCAACAGAAAGATAAGTTTTATAAAATACATCTACTGAAGAGTAAATAAGTGGCCATATACCATTGTGAGTAAAGGCTATAAGATTTTGCAAATTTTATAGATTAGTCCTAAATCAAGAAACTTTTGGAATTGTCAAAGTGGATGATTACTGTCCTCTACATGATTTCATAATCATATCTGTGGAATGGCTGGAATATTTGGCATGAGGAAAGACACTGATGATTTGAAACAATCAGAAACTGGTACTACTATAGTGGGGTTCTAGCTATAATAAGCAACCACTTTATTAAATATAAAACTATTTTGCTTAAGTAAAAAGAGATTGATATTTTTATAGGTAAAATTTAGACAGGATGTTTCAAACATTGTGGATAGTAAAGGAGATATGTACAAATATAGTATCTGTACCAATCTATTAATGGAGGAACCACAAAGTAAGATGAGTATTTAATTGACTTGAGAAAGATTCATCATCTTTAAAATTGAGATGGTAATATGTGTCTTTCAGAGTTGTTATAAAGAGTACACAAAAAACGCATAAAATGTTCCCTAGCACAGTACATTGTACATTAATACATTGTAGGATCCCAATATATCTTAGTTCTATTTTCTCTTAATTAAACAATTAGCATTAAAATGAAATATGTTTTAAAAAGTAACGTTACTTTAGTTTTGGAAATTGGCTGAAAGTTTTCAGCTATGCTTCTTAACAAAAAATTATGTTTTAAGCCAGGACTTGGCCTAAACATAGTGCCTAATAAATAGTGGGAACTAAAAATAAAGCACTGAAATATGTGGTACATTAATCCATGCACTTTTAAAAATATTTTTGTTTTTGCTAGCTATGAAAAATAAGTCTTCATGCAATAATCAGAAGTATAAAGAGTGAAATATAAGCCGGGCTCGGTGGCTCAGCCTGTAATCCTGCGCTTTGGGAGGCTGAGGTGAGTGGATTGCCTGAGGCCGCGGGTTTGAGACCCTCCTGGGTAACTTGGCGAGACCTCATCTCTACAATAAATCAAAAAATCAGCCAGGCGTGGTAGCGCATGCCTGTAATTCCGGCTACTCGGAAGGCTGAGGCGGAAGAATCGCCGGAGCCCAGCAGGTCAAGGCTGCAGTGGCCGGGAGCAGCCACTGCACTCCGGTCTGGGTGACAGAGTGAGACTCCAACTCAAAAAAAAAAAAAAAAGAGTGAAATATAAGTATTTCAGCTATATTAAGCCACAATAACATCTCGAATATTTTATGAAACACAACTATTGCTTAAGAGACAACCGGCATGAAGAAATTATCATTATATTATTCACGTAATATTAAAACATTAAATAAAAATTTTAAGATAAAAACCAGATTACTGCTTGCCAGGAGTTAGGGATGGGGTCGCTGAGGAGGCAATATAGCTATAAAGGTGTAGTGTAATGGTTAATTATATTTTCCAACTTCTCTGGGTTAAAGGATTCCCAGGTAGCTGATAAAATATAATTTTGGATGTGTCTGTAAGGTGTTTTTCAGAAGAAATTAGTATTTGAAGCAGTAGACTGAGTAAAGATGATCTGCCCTCTTAAATGTGGGTAAGTATCATTTAACCCACTGAGAGCGCAAACAGAATAATGTGGAGGAAAGGCAAATTATTTCTCTCTCTTCCTGACCTGGGACATTCATTTTATTTTGCCCTGTTTCTTGGGTCTTCAGACTATGGGATTAATACCAGCGGCCACGCCAGTTTTCAGACTTTTGGACTCTTTACTATACCACTGGCTTCCCTATTTCCTCAGCCTGCAGATGACATAGTGTAGTACTTGTCAGCCTTCATAATCTCATGGGCCAATTCTCTTAATAAATACCCCTGTACACATCTATCTCTCTCCATATCTATCTCTCTTTCTCTGTCTCTCTCTATCCTATTGGTTCGGTCTCACTGGAAAACCCTAACATAGGGAGCATGAAGGAGCCTAGTGGTTGTATAACTAGGTTTCTTAATTTTGCTAGTTGTTACAGAAGGATAGACATGTGATAAAATTTCATAGAGCTACATACACACACACACACACACACACACACACGCACGCACACACAAAGGCATCTATAACTGGAAGACTGAATAAGATTATGAATTATACCAACGTCAGTATACTAACGTTAATACTATACTGTAGTTATTCAATATGTTAAATAGAAGGGGGCTGGGTAAAGGGTTCTTGGAACTTATTTGTACATCATCTCCTCACCCTCCTCCTCCTCCTCTTCTTCTTCTTCATCTTCTTGCAGAAGCAAATGTATTGGCAGAAACTTCTTTAAAAAAGGTACAGGATTTTGTTTAATTACATAGTGGAGATTGAGACTTGTGCAATTAGTGGTAAAGACCTTGAAAGTAGAATCCAAAATTGAAGAAGGTCTCCCCATTAATTTCCAACTTCCTGTGACTCTATAATTGTTTCAAAATAAAAGGTTAAGACTTTTAAACATATAATAATAGCTAGAATGTACAGAAATTATTTTTCCAAGCATAAAATAAACATCATATATGTATATTTATGTCTATGTATACATATATATCAATCATTTTTAATCTTTACAATGTCAATTTGAAGTAGAAAATGTTGCTATTTCCCTTTTACAAGTAAGGAAAACGAGATGTTAAGCTGTTAAGTAGCTTACTGGAAACCATATATTCAAATAGAAGAACCAAAATAAGCATTTCAATTTTGTACCATATTTCAAGGAAATAAATATTTGTAGCTAAATATAGAATCTCAGAATAGATACCAATCCCTGTTTCTCATAAAACAACCATCATGTAACCTAGATGGCCAGTTTTGTCAATGACCAAATTGATATGTGGCAGTATCAATTAATATAGCAGTGGTCCATATAATGCTAAGCCTTCACTATTATTATTATTACTATTATTATTATTATTATTATTATTATTTTGAGTTGGAGTCTCTCTCTTGTCACCCAGGCTGGAGTGCAGTGGCATTCACTAGTATTATTTACTAAACTTGACTCCTGAAAGGTTATGTGTTGAGCTTTATTATAGGTTACATTTTTTCCATAAAGGGATTAAATGATATTTACCATCAGAAAACATTAATGCAATTTTTCTTTTAAATTACTTATTGTCTGATCCTGTTATTATTACATTAATGAAATATTCTATTGAAATATATTATAGCTATTAGAGTCTTTTAGACCAGTAGATTTAAAACTTTGAAACTAAATGTTGAATGAGGGAAGAAGAAAAATCATTTCCAGTATGTAGATATGGTGAGCTACATAAAGGTAAATTTAAATTCTAGGCAATTTTAAATATGGTAATTAGTTTGGGTTTACTAATTTATTCCTGAATAGCTACCCCAAATATGGATCAACATATTATTCTGGAAATAAAATAGACCTTCAAATGGGGAAAAATTGGCTTACTCTGTATACAGTTTGAAGGTAGGGCCAACAAATAATTGAGTGACATGAGGTTTTCAATAGTGTTATTTAACTTTTAGAACATACCGAGTGGAGTGATGTGTGTGGAGTGATGAGTGTGATCAGTAATGTCAACATACATTTCTACTAATTTATCCCAATATTTCAACTTCAAAATATTAAAAGTGTAGCCTGGTGGGTGGAAAGGGCCAGGTGTGATTACTCCTGTATCCCAAGGAGTTAAAAGTAAACTAAACTTATTATAGTAGTTATCACTTTTCAAATTTTTGTCATATACCAGAATTATATTAGGTGCTTTCAAAGCTTCGTCTTATTTAATCTTGACATTAGTTCTGAGAGGTAGCTACAAATATCTTCATTTTCTTATTGTTCTAGTTCTTATTACAGAAACTCAAGATCAGGACAGCTACCATAAAATTGCCATTGAGAAGTGTAAATAATAAAAACAGACATTAATCACTGCTCCATAGTACAAATCCCATTAAAGAAAAATTATAAAATCTATCTGCCCTGTCTGCTGCAGAAATTGAAAAACATCATCTATTGTCCTCTCTGGCCTTGTTTTATACTCTAAGAGATTGGTATTTGTTTCTCATCCATATCCACCAGAAAGATTGTGCTCCCTGGGGGTCATAGAACATTCAGTTTGCTTTCTGTTGGTGCAGTTTTAGAACTAGGGTTTTTGGAAGCAGAAAAGGCTTGTGTTTCTTTTGGCAACACAAT
This sequence comes from Tarsius wallacei, assembly GCA_963574415.1. Lineage (NCBI taxonomy): Eukaryota > Metazoa > Chordata > Mammalia > Primates > Tarsiidae > Tarsius > Tarsius wallacei. Next base: position 5,655 of record CAUYQG010024776.1, on the reverse strand, counting down.
TCACTTAAAAAGGAAAAAACAAACAGCCCCATTAAAAAGTGGGCAAAAGACATGAATAGACACTTCTCAAAAGAAGATATATAGGCAGCCAACAGACACATGAAAAAGTGCTCAGCCTCACTCATCATCAGAGAAATGCAAATCAAAACCACATTGAGATACCACCTAATCCCAGGAGGAAGGCTATCATTAATAAAACAAACAACAGCAGATGCTGGAGAGGATGCAGGGGAAAAGGAAAGCTTCTACACTGTTGGTAGGTGGGAATGCAAGCTAGGACAACCTCTTTGGAAGACAGTGTGGTGATTTCTGAAAGAATTAGAAATTGACCTTCCATATGACCTAGCAATTCCCCTATTGGGAATACACCCGGAGGAACTCAAATCGTTCTACAAAAAAGATACCTGCACACGTATGTTTGTTGTCACTCTAGTCACAATAGCAAAAACATGGAACCAACCATGCTGCCCATTGAAGCTGGACTAGATAAAAAAGATGTGTTACATATACACAGTGGAATATTATGCAGTCATAAAGAAGGACAAACACATGAACTTTATAGCAACTTGGATGGATTTTGAGTCGATAATACTCCGTGATCTATCACAGAAACAAAGAACAGAGTACCATATGTTCTCACTCATAAGCAGAACTTGAACAATTTTAATACTATAAGAAAGGGATTGGCAGTAGTGAGAAACTGTCAGGGAGGGAGGGGTAGGATTGGCAGTTGAGGGAAACTGATAGGAGAGAGACGGGCATACCTCATCAACAAGGGTACCTGCATAATCAACGTTTGTATACTTAACCCTGAATTGTACCCACATCTTTATAATAATAAAAAAAGTTGAGAGACTTCTCATATATAGTTTCTAAATAGTTTCATATTTGCAAGTGTTTTGTTTTTGTTTTTGTTTTTTTACTCATAGCATGTTTCCCAGAGCTGTTTCAAAATTTTCCTGATTTTTGTAAAACTTGAATGTGGATTAAAAAAGTCAACATCACTCTTTGGAAATGGATGTGCTTCTTCCTTGACTGTGAAACTCTAATGAATTTATTATGTCTTCAGTTTTATTTCTTACCTTTTCCCTCCCTGTTTAAGTCTCTCTTTACCCGAATCTAATCACTTTGTTTGATTTCCTAAGGTATTTTTCTTCTTTAGTTCATTCAGCAAATACCGGAGGTACTTACTTCATGCAAGGCGCAGTGTTAGGCTTTAAGGATATAATCGTGAACAGCTGTGATTTCTACTTCACAAAGTTGGCTGTCTGGTTGGGAAGAAAGACAGCGAACAAAAGGACTGTTCTGACTTTTATTTAAATAATATTCTAATAAAGTTATAATGGAAAAGTATAGTGTATACAATTACCAGTGACTTTTAACTCAATATTATATAATTTTGTATTATTTATCCTGTTAAAAGCACAATTCTCTATCTTGATCTTTTATATAATCTCTTAATCTTATCATTAGTCTTATTTATAACATTCAGATGGGGTCTGTATGTTTAGTTTGAGGGATAAATAGTCTCACTCATTTTCTCTAGAAATTAATGCGCAATGCTAGTTTCTTATTGGAACTGTTATATAATCAACACATAATCTCTGATTATTTACTAAAGACTATAATAAACCTTTAAATGAAATTTAAGTTTTATATACTTTGTATTAAACTCTTACCAGCATACTCAAAAACTACAATGATCAATAAAGAGATTTTTCTCCTTTTATCTTTATAACTATTCACTAAATGTTATGTCCTTTACAGGTATCTGCTTAAGAATTGGTATTAATGTCAAGGGCTATTGTGAACAATATTCATACCTTTACTTCAATTTGATAACAATGAATATGTTTTTGTTATGCACTGTATATTCACTTGGTGTTTTTACATCTTAAGTGCATTTTCCCTTCACTGCCACGTGCAGTTTCTATGGTTACATGCTCATTTCATATCTATTTTTGCCTTCAAGAGGCTATACTGCATCACGTGGAAACAGAAGCCAAGGACAAGAAACTCAACCCTAACGCTCCTTCTCTAAATTTTGTTTATAATCTAACAATATTTATTATACAATTAATTTTATGTTAATATATTAATTATTATTAAATATAATTATCATGCTCAGAAAATTCACATAATTTTTTTTTCCTCTTTTCAATTTCAGTTTAATGTGAAGGTTGATTTTGTGGCAGGGCCTTTTTAGTCACTGACCATGTTTCCAGTGCCTTCCATAAGACTTTTGCCAGAAAAACCATCCTTTTAAAAGCACAGTGTGACCTCCCTTCACTCTTTCTTCTTTTGTGACTTTATTGCTTTTTATTTGGAGAATACTTTTTTTAAATATGTATTTTCTATTAAATTCCTTCTAATCCCAACCGTTCCAAACTTAATAATTTGAAACTACTCTCTGATGAACAACATTTTTGTTTCTTGGGGTTAAAACAAACAAAAACACTATAGATTTTGTGTTAGAAAGGCCTACGATTCAAATAAATAACAATAAAATTGAGCCAAATCTGTGTGCTAGTATCCCAGTCAACAGGGCATAATCAATGAGGCTTGAGGTTCCTGTGGCATCATGGATCACTTAAGAGAGGCAGTGGGATGGAAATACCTTCTATGATTATACAAAAGCTGCTGGTGGTGAGATGTGGCAGATTCATAATAGGGCGTCTTTAATACTTAAAATCGCATCTGGCCACATGTAGAGTTGATGGCCATGGAAGAACAGATTGCTGCCAATAAGCTTTGATTTTAGTTAAAGGAAGAGGCACTGGGAAGTTGCTTTCCCAAATCAGTTGTCACCCATTCCCTTTGATCTTAGTGATTTTTTCTTAAAGACCCTCCATCCCCTATACATATATGTAATATACATACACTTTTAACATTAGATCAATGTTTTGATTCAAAAATATTTATTGAGTACTTGTTGTGTCCTGGGCATTCTTCTTTGTATATACACTTGTATGCATCAAAATTTAAGTTTGGCAGCATCAGGTTTTTTTCACCTAAGGAGTTTTATTCTGTTGTGAAGAAACAACCTAGGGGCCAATAAGCAGAGACAATTTCTGGTTAATCCATATGACAGGTACTTCTTCCAAGAAAGATAATTAAAGCAAAAAAAAAGTTATAGATTTTTTCATTGAGATTCTCCTACATATATGGTCACCCAAATTTGTGGGTCAAAAAATATATAAAATTTATAAATTTTTCTATTTTTTTCTAAGAAGTATTATTGAGATCTGTACTGTATTGAACCCATCTTTTTTTTTCTAACTAATTTTTACTTTACTTCTAGTCATAGGCTAAAGAATGTGAGAATTGGGATTGTTAATCTTCTGCTTGGTATTAATCATTCTTCTAAACATACCCCATAATCTTTACTTTTTAGAATATGCCTTATTTATCCTAACTCCAGTTTACTAAATATTATTAACATTTGCTTATCCAGAATTTTATAGCTATCCACTACAAAGTTAAATCTATGCTAGATTTCCTTATGCTTTTTATTTCCTGTCAATCAAATAAAAATATTTTTTCAAAGACAAACAGTTTTATCTTCAGAAAGGGCTGATAAGGATAAAATACTCTAATTGTAATAGCTTTATTCTAATGTGGGATATCCCTCAGTGAATTTTCAGAATATGCTGCCAGTTATTGTTTTATAAAGTGTTTTGTGTATTCCACTGGTCATCCTCAAGTAGTTTTTAGATGACACATATAAAAAACTGTTTAAAAACAGCTATAGAGGAATTAATTAGCAAAATGTCAGAATAGGCAACTCCAAGCTCCCATTACTCTCAAAGCATCAAAGAACAAACAAAAGTTGTCAGAACCAATAATGTCAGAACTCTGGAAAACAGTCAAAGGTATACACCAAGCAAATTTCAATACTCCATTTTCAATAATGGCTAGAACATATAGATGGAAGATCACTAAGGAAACACTGTAAACCAATCAGACCTAACAGAAATATTCAGAGTACTCCACCCAATACAGCAGAATACACATACTTCTCAAAGTGCACATGACACATTTTCTAGGACATGTAACAGTTTATGTTATAAACAAAATTCAACAAAAATTAAAAGGGTAAAATCATACAAAGTATCTTCTTTTACTAAAATGGAATGAATCTGGAAATCAACAACAGAAAAATTTGAAGATTCACAAATATGTGCATGTTAAACAACATACTCTTAAATAGCCAGCGTCAAAGAAGAAATCATGAAAAAAATTAGAAAATAATTTGAAGTGAATGAAGAAAATGCTATGTGATGCAGCAAAACTAGAGTTCAGAGGGTAATTTATAGCTGAAAACTCTAAGAAGAAAAATGTCAAATTAATTACTTAACTTTATACCTTGAGGAACTAGGGAAAAAAAAGCCAAGTCTTGCTGAAAAAAAAAAAAAGATTAAAGTGGAGAAAAATAAATTAAATAATAGAGAAAAAAATAGAATCAACAAAAACACAGGTAGTTCTTTAGAAAGATTTTTAAAATGACAACCTTTTAGTTTGATGAAAAAAGACAATACAAGAAATGAACATGGCAACATTATTATTGATCTTGCAGAAATACACAGAAGCATGAGAGCATACTTACCCAACTATATGCCAAAAAATAGCTTAGATAAAATGGACAAATTTTGGAAACATACAAGTTACTGAAACTAAGAAGTAAAAGAAAATCTCAAAAGATCTATAACAATTAAAACATTGAATCTGTAATAAAAAACCTTCAAACAAAAAAATGTCCAGGACCAGTCGTTTTCACTGGTGAATTAGACCACACATTTAAAAAGAATTAACACCAATCAGTCTCAAATTCTTCCAAAGAATAAGATAAAATAAATGCTTAAATAAATTCTAGTATGTCATATAAAATGATACTATGAAATTATTAAACAATGTTTTTGCAGTTATTTAATGAGGAAAATACTAAAATTAAATTGCTAAGTAAAAGTACAGATTATATAATTTATAGTAAAAACTAAGTTATGCATAGAAACTATGCATTTATAGTAAAGCTAAACATGCATAGAAATGGATATACTGAGATTAACTATGTGAAACATGCATATAGAATGATATAATGGGATTAATGATGCCTTCTTTCTCTTTTCTAAATTGTTCATTGTTAAAATAATGACCATGGAGATAAAAAAGTTACTTCTAAAAAGGAAAAGCAATTGCAGACATTAGATTTGAAGTAATAAAGGGATGAATCAGTGTGTAGATTAAAATGGAAATAAAAGATCAAATTCGCATAGGAATAATTATCACAATTTAAAATATATATTATGTACTAGAGCTAATATTTTATTAAGCACTTCTTTTAGATTAGAAAATATAGTTTATTTAAAGTAAATTCGAGAGAAAGAAAAAATTCACCTCCCCAAAACAGGGAAGGAGGCCAAAGTTAGGAAGCATGGCAACAGTCATAGCTCAAAGAGCACATGGCCATACCAGAGTCTAGCAAGGCAATGGCTTATTAAGCACTTTAAAATATACTATCCTAGCCGGGCTCGGTGGCTCAGCCTGTAATCCCGCGCCTTTGGGAGGCTGAGGTGAGCGGATTGCCTGAGCCCGCGGGTTCGAGACCCGCCTGGGCAAGCGAGACCTCATCTCTACAATAAATCAAAAAATCAGCCG
>CAUYQG010024770.1:0-19286 GCA_963574415.1 Tarsius wallacei | reverse complement strand
TTAGCCGGGCGTGGTAGCGGACGCCTGTAGTTCCAGCTACTTGGAAGGCTGAGGCGGAAGGATCGCCGGAGCCCAGCAGATCGAGGCTGCGGTGGCCGGGAGCGGCCGCTGCACTCAAGTCTGGGCCACGGAGTGAGACTCCAACTCAAAAAAAAAAAAAAAGAAGACAGACAAGCTGGGGCAGTGGCTCGCACCTATAATCCCAGCACTTTGAGAGGCAGAAGTGAGAGGACCGCCTGAGTCCAGGGGTTCGAGACCAACCTGGACAATTTGGTGAGACCTCATCTCTACAATAAATCAAAAAATTAGCCAGGCATGGTGGCACATGCCTGTGGTTCCAGCTACTTGGAAGGCTGAAATGAAAGGATTGTCTGAGCCCAGCAGGTTGAGGTTTCAGTGGCCATGAGTGTACCACTGCACTCCAGCCTGGGCGACAGAGTGAGACTCTGACTCAAAAAAAAAAAGAGAGAGAGACAGGTGTAGATTATTCTGGGAAAGGCACTGTATCTGGAAAAAAGCTGTCGTAGCTTCCTCTGTCCTTACTGCCTGTCCCCCTTATCCTGTGGAACCCAGTGCATGAGTCCCCAGAGCGGCTGGGACCAAGGACCACAGCCTAGGTGGCTAAACAGCACAGCTGGAGTTGGAAGTCTGAGATCAAGGGGTCGGCAGGGCTAGTTTCTCCTGAGGCCCCTGTCCTTGGCCCGTAGATGGCCGTCTTCTCGTGTCTTCACGCGGTTATCCCTCTATGCTGTTTCTGCTCCAGTCTCCTCTTCTTATAAGGACACCACTCATATTGGATGACGACCTACCCTATGACCTTACTTTACCTTAATTATCTCCTTAAAGAACCTGGCACCAAACACAATCACATTCTGAGGTAGTGGGGGTTGGGACTTCAACAGGTGAATTTGGACACAATTCAGCCCATAATACATGGGAAGTAGCACCATCACACAGACCAGAAATGAGATGTAAGAACCTGAAAGAGCTTCAAGTTTTTGGTGATATACAAAAACAGAAAAATATTTAAAACCCTTTAAATCCAAATTATTGAATGAAAATAAATATTTTTTATAATGCATGAGGGTTATGCTGTGTTTATTAGTCTTATTTGTTGATAACTTATTTTTATGTTTCCTTATAGAAAACATTCATGACATTTTATGTTTCCACATAAGAGGCTATCTAGAAGGGACATTTTCATGAGTTACACAACAATGAGACTTTAATAAATTCTGTTACAAACTTCCTTGTCACTATATTTAAATTGAACAGTAATAATTTTTATATGGCATCTAAAAATACTCTTTGATAAATTTATACAGATTTCATGTAGCGTTATAAAAATAATTGAATATCTGTCATCATACAACAGCAGGTTAGCTTGTTCTAAAGGCATCTCTTAAACTGTAACTCACAAGGCTTGCCACAACACTTTTTATTAACTTCCAACACAGTCTAGAATCTCTCTCCAGCACCACACATTCTTTCCAGCAAATTCTCTATTACTGGCTATTCATTGTACAAAGACTGGGCTACTTTGAAGAAAATAAAAGCTAAACATCATATTGGGCCTTCCCTCACTGACACCATTCCCCCAGTTGGTCGGGGCTCAACCTCAGGGCTCAGAGCTCAGGATTCAGGGCTCAGGGCTCTGGGCTCAGCATTCCTGGACATTCATGGGAAGTCATTCTCCATCTTGCCCCTGTATCTTGTCGCCGTGTGTGACAAGCTGCCTGCGCTGCCTGACAGTCAGTGCCTGAGTCTCTGAGAGGGCCCTCTCTTGACCCCCTGCCCTATTTCTGACTCTCAGGTTATAGGAAGCAGATGTTTGTGAGGTTAAGACTAGGAATGCCTCCACGTCTACTTCACCTGCTCTTTCAAGGTAACCCTCAGCACATTACACCCGAGGCTGTGTGTTCCCGGTGGTACCACCAACGCAGGACCCTGGCTGTCCCATTAACTCCTTCCATCAGGAAGGACCCATCTCTTCACATGTTGACACCTGAGGCCTACATTCTACCCCCCGCTTCTTCTCCCAAGTGTCAGGGCCTTGAACTGCTCCCTGAATGTGCAGGGTGTGTGCTGGACACCCTTGAGGCCAAGGCAGAGCAAGCCTAGTGATTTGTCTGGGCTCAGTCTCCTGCCCCACCACCACTTTTCTAGGAACTTCCAAAACCTAAAACCAAGTTATCAATGGAGAGAACTTTCAGTCCATTGACAGCGTGAGAAGTGTTTATTAGCCCCCAAACCCCAACCACAGAGCTTTCCAAGCACCCGACCCTATACAGAGGCAGAGGATGCCTGCCTGGTGCTGAATGCCCGGTCAAACCCTTCCCTGCCCTGGTATGACCTCTAACCCCTCCACCCTCAACCCAGATACCCCTTCCATCATCATCTCAGGCCAAGGGGGGCCCTGATTAAAGTCTTCCGTCCTGTCCTGCACCTCCAGGTAAGGAATTGCAACATTTTCAGAGACAGGTCAGATTCTATGAAAGCGTTTAAAAGGTCAAGATATTTCAGGGTCTTTTTTTGAGGAGGGGTCTCACTCTGTCGTCTAGACTGGAATGCAGTGGGATGATCACAGTTCACCTCAACCTCAACCTCCAGGGCTTAGGGGATCCCCTGCCTCAGCCTTCCAAGTAGCTGGGACTACAGGCATGCACCACCATGCCCGGCTAGGTTTTTAATTTTTTTGTAAGGAAGAGGTCTCGTTATGTTTTCCAGACTGGTCTCCAACTCCTTGGTTCAAGCAACCCTCCTCCCTCCTGCCTTGTCCTCCCAAAGTGCTGGGATTACAGATGGGATCCACTGCATCCAACCTCAAGAATATGTTTAAAAGAATGATGATTTTTTTAAGGCTCAATTGATAAAATGTGATATTTGTCTCATAGTATAACGCTCAATAAGTATTTCGTCAGTCTGTTAAATAGTAGTATACCATCAGAAAGCAATCAGTTGACCTGTTCTTGTGGTCAAATGTGATGATTTGCATATCTGCAGTTAAGATTTGGGTCACCAGAATGTAAATTATTGACACTAAAGGAACGAGACAAGCTAAAATAATCACTAACTGATGAAAGCCAGTTGGAACTGGACACTGTGCTCTGACAAGCTCAGTCTACTTATGTTGACTTCATGCTACCTACTTTCATTTAGGGTGAAACAACTGTAGGCAGCCACACAACTTAAACATTTTTAAGATTGTGTTAAAAAGGGACAAGATTTTTAAGGTTCAACAAAATCTTAAAAATTTTTACGAGTCATAAAATATTGTCAACAACATTGTAGTGTTTTTACCTAAATGTAAAACAACTATCTGAGGTAACAAGGGAGAATGGATACATTCTAAAAGGCTGGACCCAATTGATTAAGACTATAAGTAGCTCTTTTAAAAAAAGGTAATTTTCACATATTGCTTATACGTTTATATTGCTGATATGGAAAGAACCCAAGATATTAAGCTTGTTTTTGTAAATCTGTTGAATGAATGCATGTGTCAGCCCTAACAGCTTCCCTTAGACTCTTGCTCCTGGTCATAAGAAATATCCCCATTACTTCATGTCTCTCAAATTCAGGTTGAGGAGAAAAAGGAGTATTTCATTAATATAGACTAAATCCCGGTATTAAATCAAAAATTCCCTGTTCTTTGCTGCAGCAATTCCACAAAACAAATATTTTCTTCTTTCCTGGCAAGAGTTGTAGCCAAATAATAAACAATTGGTATCTTTGCTCCATATTTAATGATGGCTTTGTGGCATTAAAAGAAACAGAGGCCAGCTATGTAAGCAGTTCTTAGAATAAATGAGCAGTTCCTGGAGGTAGTAAGCCTTTCTCCTTAAAAAATATACTAGCAGTCAATGTGTTTTACTTTCTTGACACTACCTTGCATTGTCTCTTGACTCAGAACCCCAAATACAGACCACAAATTGATAGCTAGTCTAGCAGACAAATGCTACAAATGCAACTTTCTTTGCTAATGACTCAAATTAATGTGCTTAATCACTGTAGACAACTATTCCAACCTGCCAAGGTAACTGCTTCTTATTTTTATTTTTTTTAATTTTTAAAATTTATTTATTTATTATAAAGATGTCGGGTACAGTAACTGCTTTTTAAATACCATATTAAAAATGGAGTCCTTTTACTAGATTACTTAGAATTCATATTGGAATAAAAATAAAAACATGAACGAAATGAAGTACTTTTAAGTTAAATGAAACACTATGTTATTCAAGGTGTGGGGGTGGGGTTGTGAGGAGTGATCACATCTGTAACGTCCCCTTAGAAAAAGACCACTAGAATGGTTGGTTTCCTAACATTGATGCTGTGGGTTATAGTAAGTTTGGAATTTGCATGGTAAACCCTCTCTAGTCCGATTAAGTTTGGTTTCATTTATTTATATCATGACTTTTATTTTGTTTTTATTCTGTCAAATTTCCCAAAGCTAGTTATATCCTGTTTCCTAAGCTCTGTTTTTCTAATCAGAATAAGGTAACTTTTCTAATTAAACACTTCTTTTTTTCTCTTCTCTACATAAGAGTTCATTCCTTTTAAGTTTACGTAAGATAAAAAGTTATTGAGCTTTCTAGGAAGACCATGCCTAGTAACCTTACCTTGTAACTCCTTAACATCACCGATAGGTTATTGGAATCCGAAAATATGTGTAATAACACCAATTTTTCCATAGACTAATTGATATAAACAAGAGTTAGGTTCTTATAGCATATTTCTGGTCATTAAAAAAGAAAAATCTATGTTTCCAGGCTTTGACCCCCTCCACTACTTGAGGAGGTGAATCTCCTCTTTCTCATTCTCTTTCTCCAATTTACTTTCTCAATAAACTATATTTTCTAATTAAAAAATCATCAAACTTCCATATAAAGACCCCAAACCATCTAATGTTATTCATGGAAATAAATGTGAGTGATACATACACTTAAGAAAGATGAATAAAAACAACAAAGATCATTATTTACACAATTATTCTAGTTCAGGGTCACACGTTCCAGAGCCTATCCCAGCAGCCCAGGGTGTCCACGTCAGGAACCCACCCGGACAGGACACCATTTCATTGCAGGGGCATGCATACACCCACACTCACACCGAGACCATGTAGACACACCAACTCACCTAATGTGTACAGCTTTGGGACATGAGAGGAGACCAAAATGTCCTGAGATAACCTGAGCAGAAATGGGAAGAACAGGTCAAATCCACCCAGACAATGGCCCAGACAATGAATCTAGATTTTTGCTCATCAACATTATAAACTACCACATTGACCAAAAGGATATTATTCGAGGACTTGCATCAAATTGTTGTTTATTTATTCTTTCATTCTTTTATTCATTTGTTAATTGAATCAGGGTCTCACTCTGTTGCCCAGGCTGGAGTGCAGTGGCACAATAACAGCTCTTCACGGCTTCTAACCACTGGACTCAGGAGATCCTCCTGCCTCCACCTCCCAAAGTGCTGGACTTACAGGCATGAGCCACCATGCCCGGCCTTGTTATTTATTTTCTGACATTGCTCTTTTTTATGAGAAACAACTTGCCAAAGCGTGTCGCCTTCAGAATGTCCACACTTTGAGCCATTCATCCACTTAAAAGGAGACAGAAGTAACAGTGATTTTTGTTTCTGAATGAAAGGGCCCCTATTGGTCTAGAAGGAACATCAGAATGCAACGTGAAGTTTGCGAAGTAGAAAATAGATAAGAATTAAATGAATAAAATTCACATTTACAGTGGAAAGAGCATGAAATTTGGGGCCAGACCGACCTCCTGACTCTGCCACCAACTGTGTAGGGGACTTGATGCATTTGACTTCCTTCTCTAAGAGCACCGAAATTATATAGAAAAAGGGATCATTGAACTTGTATAGAAAGGTATTGAAAAGTAAGAGGAAGCATAACTGAGGAGTTGACATGTAAACAGGACTTACTCCACATCGCGTCATGTGCATTCTGGGAGAATTATCTTGTTAAGTTCCTGAAACAAAACGCTGAGCTACTCTCTGAAAGGGAAGTATGTACAAAAAAGAGAATAAAAAGAACACATACTGTTTTGATGGTATTACAAGTAATTCTTAAAAAGTTAATCTGGCGGGAGTGATAGACAGTCATTGGGGGTGACTCTCTCGTTTTGATGTCCCTATTTCGGACATAGGCACTAACAGCCATGTCTATACTATGCAACTCCATCCACTGACCACAGCTGGTTTATCCAGGGTGATCATCTAACCCAAGCTGAATTCAGATGGTCTTTCTAGTCTTTGAAACTTGGAGAAGATACACGTAAAAGCTGGAAATCATTAGAGCTGAGTCTAGTATATGGCTCTGAAGACACCTGCTGCTGAGGGCACTAGTGGTCCTGTCCTCCCATCTGTTCAACTTCAGTTTGAGTTCATGAGATAACACAGATACTGTCCAATAAGTTATTCTTTTTGCCTAAAAACATCAGTATGGCTGGGATGTAGAATACAAGAGTCAAAAAACAACAACAAAAAGTGTGTCCAAATGGGTCTGTAGAAGTTGACAGGAGCCAGATCGCCTTGGCTAAAAAAGTCTAAGGAGTGTGAACATTTTTAGGCAATAAGTACTGTATTCAAATATTTTATATTCTTCAATTTAGCACTTCTGTGCAAGGATCTTTTCTCTTAACTCAAATGAGATTCATGCTTCCAGATGGGATGATTTGTTAAAACCCTGGATCCTTCTATCTTGGAGTGACTTGGGGAAAAGTACAAAGATGAAGAATGTGCCCGTTTTCATGGTTGTAGCTTCTGTTCTGGCTGCTGTATATTCCAGGGCATCTCTTCAATGAATACTTTCTAGGAAAATACTTCATTGATTTCTGCCTGATAGAATATCTCAGCCTTAACTTGATGGCACTCGTTTCTGCTTTCAATTATGGGTGAACTTCATCTTCATCTAAGCTATTAGTGGCAAAAACTTAAAGTGCATCTGGCGTGGTGCATCAGCTATCTCCTCCCTGAATCAACATCTTGATTTGGCTTCCAGAGAACTCAATGCTTGGTCCTCCTTTGACTTTATTGGCTGCCTCGGCCTCATTTGAAAAGCATGCTTCACCTTCCTACCTCTAAACATTGGACTTCTTCAAGACTCTAGGGCATTTATCTTCTGCCCTTTAAACTCTCAGCCAAAGGACCATATCCAAATGGACACCACTGGCCTTAGCTTCTCTCCTAATCTCCAACTCATATACTCAACTGTCTCCTCAATGCTTTCACCTGAATTTCTTTTGTGAGTGTGTGTTTGTATGTGTATGTTTGTGGCTGGTTTATTTCACTTAGCACAGTGTCCTTCAGGTTCATATATGTTGTCACAAATGATAGGATGTCCTTTTTTCTTTTTCTTTTTTAAGATGTGGGGTACAATTCGGGGTTAGGTACACAAATGTTCATTATGCAGGTATCCTTGTTGATGAGGTGTGCTGAATTTCTAATAGACACGAAAAACCTACAAGTTCCAAAAAAGAATTCATTTTTTGACTGTTTCTCTCCGAACATGCTCCTCCCCCAGCTTCATCAGCTCACAAACAAAACTCACTGTTGCTCAGAAAATGACAGACTATTTTTCAGACATATTTTACATAACGCAAAATTGCTCCAATGTCACATATATTCAGTTCGAATATAGTCACCTCTCACTCTCTGCAGAAAAGTGATTTCAAAAGGCCGTCCCATACCAAAAAAAATCCATAAATTCTCAAGTCTCTGATATAAAATGATATAGTACTTGTATGTAGACCATCCACATCCTTTGGTATAATTTGAATCACTTCTAGATTGTTTGCAATTTCTAATAAAATGTAAATGCTATGTAAATAGTTAAATTGAATTGCTTTATTATTATTATTATTATTATTATTATTATTATTATTATTATTATTATATGAGTTGGAGTCTCACTCCATCGCCCAGGCTGGAGTGCAGTGGCACACTCATGGTCACCCCAGCATTGACCTGCTGGGCTCTAGCAATCCTTCCACCTCAACCTTCCATGTAGCTGGAACTACAGGCATGCGCTACCACATCCGGCGAATTTTTTGATTTATTGTAGAGACCAGGTCTTGCCAAGTTGCCTGGGCTGGTCTCGAACCTGTGGGCTCAGACAATCCTCTCACCTTGGCCTCCCAAAATGCTGGAATGACAGGCTGAGCCACTGAGCCCAGCATGAATTGCTTTTTGACTTATATCATTTGTATTGTTGTATTGCTATTTAACATATATATATATATCAATATTTTCCCACTTGTGGTTGAGTCTACAGATGCAGAGGCCCAACTGTGTATTAAATACAGTCACACTTTGGGAGGCCGAGGTGAGAGGATTGCCTGAGCCCAGGGGTTCGAGACCAGCCTGGGCAACTTGGGGAGCCCTCGTTTCTACAATAAAAAAAAAAAAAAATTATGTTCTCCGAGGTCATCATTATCTTATCTCAGTTAGAAGTGCACCCCATCAGTTTGATTTGGCACTAATGGAAAGGGTTAAAAAAACAACTTGTAGGCTGGGTGAGGTGACTCAAGCTTGTAATCCCAGCACTTTGGGAAGCGGAGGTGAGAGGATTGCCTCAGAGGTTCGAGACCAGCCTGGGCAACTTGATGAGACCTCATCTCAATAGTAAATTTTTAAAAAAGAAATTAGCCGGGTAGTAGTGCGCTCTTGCAGGTCCACCTACTTGGAAGGCTGAGGCAAAAGGATCGCCTGAGCCCAGCAGGTTGAGGCTGTGGTGGCTGTGAGCGTACCACTACACTCCAGTCTGGACTATAGAGTGAGATTCCAATTTGAAAAAAAATACAGTCATTTCTCCCCGCCTCTATGGCTGTCATCCTGGTCTAAGTCAAATCATCTTTGCCTTGAAGGTTTAAATAGCTTCCTCTTCTACTTCTCTTGCTTTCCTACAAGCAGTTCATGTGGCACCCTGAACAGTGTTATTAACACTTGTAACTGATTATATCAGTTCCTTGCTCAGAAGTCTAAATCACTTAAGATAATCCAAAATCCTGACCATGACCTACAAAGCCCTATGTATAGAAGGTTTCCTGGTCTTCTTGCTGGCCTTGTTTTCTCCCTCGTCCTACCTTTTTATTCGATTCTAGAGAAACCATCCTTCCTTCCGAGTGTCAAAGACATTCATTTTCACCTCAGGTCCTTTGTATGGACTTATTTTTTTGCCTGAAACACTCTTGCTACAGGTAATTACATGGTTTTAGTTATTTCCCTCACTCTTCTCCAAACAGTTTCTCCAGAGAGTCTCTCTGTGTTGATTCTATTTATCTAAGATAGACCATTGTTGCTCTCTTATCTTTTTATTCAGTTTTCATTTCCGTGCATTGCCTAACACTGTACTTGTTAATTATCTGATTGTTCCATTAAGTGTAAGCTTCATAAGGCCAATCTGCCTTAGTCATTGATAATTCTCCTTAGCAGCTAGAATAGTTCCAAGTATATACCAGGTGCTTAATTTTGCTAAATGAATTATTAAAGGGAATTATTATTATTAATAATAGGAATTATTATTAGTAGTAGTAATTTCGAATTATTATTACCATGATCATTTTGAGTTTCTCAAAAAAGAAATTTAAAACAGTATAGACTGGGCTTGTTGGCTCAGCCTGTAATCCCAATGCTTTGGGCGGCCAAGGAGAGTAGAATGCCTGATCCCATGGGTTCAAAACCAGCCCGGGCAACTCGGCAAGACCTCGTCTCTACAATAAATACAATATTAGCTGGGTGTGGTAGTGCATGCCTGTAGTTCTGGCTACTTGGAATGCTGAGGCGGAGGGATTGCCGGAGCTCGGCAGGTTGACACTGGGGTGGCCATGGGTGTGCCACTGCACTGCATGGGCAGCGGAGTGAGACTTCAACTCCAAAAAAATAATAATTAAAAATATATAAATAAATAAAGCAGTGTAAATTAGAAGACAGTATTTACTTATTTATTTAGAGTCGTGGGTCTCACTCTGTCACCCAGGCTGGAGTGCAGTGGCATGATCATGGCTCACTGCAGCCTTGACCTCCTGGGCTCAGGCTATCCCCCTACCTCAGCCTCTCAAGTTGCTAAAACTACAGGTGTGCCCCACCATGCTCCACTTTTTTTTAATTTTTCTTTTCTGTAGAGACAGGATAGAAGACAGTTTTGAAGCCAGTGTCAACTCAGTGTGGTGATGAGTAATGAGGTCGACGAACACAAGTGAGAGCACAGGACCAGAACTAGACACACATGGAAGCTTGAGTTATGTCAGCAGTGGCACTGACCAATGTGAGAAGGATGTAATTTTTGATAAATGTATTATGATGATTGGTTATCCACAGAGAAAAAGTCAAAATGGAATCTCTAATCTTCAACCTCTAAAAAAAAAAAGTGAATTTTTGAGATAATTCATGTAAAATTTCAGTCTTCTTTAAAAACATACAAACGGCACTACAGAAATGTATCATTATAACCTGGAAGTAGAAGTGGATTTTTAAAAAATAAAGAGTGAAAACCAGAAGAGAAAAGATTAACATATTTGCCTAGAATAATAATGCAAAACTTTTTTCACTGAAATAATACCACAAATCATAAAATAATCAATTACAGACTGAGAGAAACTATTTGCAACATCTGTAATTGACAACCAGTGATCTAGACTATGAAAAACTTCTGTATTCTGTAGGCACATAGAAAGGGAAAAGATGGGCAACAGAGACATACTAGCAACTCACAGAAAAAGAAACCAGTGTGTCTAATTATTAGAAGACACTAAACACACTTACGCTCAAGAGAATGCAAGGAAAGAAAACATGACATATAATTTGCCATTCTTCTGAAAGGCAACATTCCAAAAATTACACTACTGGGCAGGCGCAGTGGTTCATGCCTGTAACCCCAGCACTCTGGAGAGGCCAAGCAGGAGGACTGCTTGAGTCCAGGAGTTTGAGACCAGCCTGGGCAACATAGCGAGACCTCGTTTCTACAAAAAAATGTAAAAAATGAACCAGGTGTCATAGCACCTGTCATAGCTGTAGTCCCAGGTGCTCAGGAGGCTGAGGTAGAAGGATCACCTACACCCAGGAGGTTGAGGCTGTGGTGAACCATAATTGTGCCATTGCACTCCAGCCTGGGTGACAAAGTGAGACTCTTACTGAAAAAACAGTACCAAATTTGGATAAAGTCATACTTCAATATAGGAATATTTAGTAAAGTTTCTACAACCCAAAATTTACTTCTTTTTTAAAAAAATTATTATTTATTTATTTTTAAAATTATAAAGATGTGGGGTACAATTCAGGGTGAGGTATACAAACATTGATTATGCAGGTACCTTTGTTGATGAGGTATGCCCCTCCCTCCCCTAGCAGTTTCCCTCAACTGCCAATCCCACTCCCCCAGACAGTTTCCCATTACTGCCAAATGCTTTCTTATAGTATTATAATTGTTCAAGGTCCGCTTATGAGTGGGAACATATAGTACTCTGTTCTTTGTTTCTGTGATAGATCACTGAGTATGATCCACTCCAAATCCATCCAAGTTGCTGCGAAGTCCATACATTTGTCCTTCTTTATGGCTGTATAATATTCCATTGTGTGAAGGCCTAACATCTAGGAGCTACAAAATTTACTTCTAATAGTATATTCCAGGAATTATCATACACATACACAAAGGAGAAAATATGTAAAAATAAATTTGAGTTACCTAAATATTCATAAAACCTTTTATCTGAAAACTTTATGACATACAATGCGTTTAAGGGGAGTCAACTGGAGTTACCCCTGTCAATATGGACGCATCTCTAAAATGTAGCATTGAGTAGAAAAAAAACAAGCTGAAGAAGAATGGAAACAATGTAACAAATATGAAAGATATCAAATCTTCAAACTCTGTGGCCTAGGAACACACATATTTAATATATATTTGCTATATATGTTTTTCATTATATAAACAGAACTATATTTTATGAATATCTAATAAAGGGATATAAGAAGAGTCTCAATAGCAAAATTAATCTATTAGTTAGCAGTATGGAGGGAGCAGAGGAGGACGTGAGGAAGAAGGAGGAACAGAACACAGGCAAACTTCAAAATACTTGGAGGGTGTTCTATTTCTTTTGCTGAGTCCGAGTAGACAGCTGTCAATTTTATAAGTCTTTATATCTTCTGAAATATCTTGAATATGCTAAGATGTAATTTTTAGGAAGGCCATATGATGACTGTTATGAAACCTAAAATGAGTGTGTCCACAATTGTATTCAGCTCGTTAGTGAAAGAGGCAATGAGGAATATATTGTAACCAGTTGAAAGAATATTTGAGTCGTTTTTGAGACGCTAGAGTATTTGAAAGAAGATACACTTTTTGAAAAGATGCAAAACAGATCTACCCTGGTACTTTCCGGGTGTCTGTTCAACTAGAGAAAAAGGATCTGGCATCCTCTCCCCTTGGGTCTCTAACTGCCTTGTTAGCTTTGAAAGCCCATTGCTTGTTTCCCCCAGAGCGTCACATAGTAGAAGGTTCCCGGCTCACACTGCCACCTTGACCTTGACACCTTGTGCCAGGAATTAGCAAATACCTAAGAGAAAAATAGTAGTAGATGTGGAAGTCTGTCTCTCCTCCATGTGTTTCCCTTTTCTGCTTCTGAAGTTCTGACTTTTTTCTCTCCAAATCTCTCCAAAGAGTTGTAGCTCTTTTCTTTTCTTTGTTACTTTCATAATTGTTCTTGAAGAGAGAGTTTAGTCTAATATAAGGCATTATCTCATCAGTGGAAGTGAAATTGTTTTTCTGATTTTTATGTAATTTAAATATTTTGACAAAAGATAGGTGAGAGAATTACTTGAGTCTAAGAGTTCAAGACCAGCCTCGGCAACATAAAAAGACCCTGTTTCTATTAAAAAAAAATAAAGACTAGTGGGGCGTGATGGCACATGCTTGTTCTAGCTACTTGAGGTTAATGCAGGATAATTGACTGAGCCCAGAAGGTTGAGGCTGTTATGAGTTGTGATTGTGTGAGACAGAGTGAGACCCTTATTCAATATATATGTGTGAATATGTGTGTATATATATGTGTGTGTATATATACACACATATATATATAATATATGATAAAGATCAATTTTCTTTAAAGTAATAGGCATTTTATATTTAGAACTTTTGGAGTAAATATTTTTCTACTCTATTTTTATTCCTTATGTTTACAATAAAAATGGGAAGAAAAATTATTAATTCCAAGTAGAACTGTCAAATACAGTACAATCTGAACAAAGTCTATGAAGAAGGCCAAGTGCAGAAACTGAAGGAAAACAAAAGAGAAATCATTATTGAAAGGAAGGCAACAGAGTTAGAAGAAGCACAAGAGAAAACTCTTAGAGTCACAAAACACTGACCTGATGAAAACAAATCAAAACGAAACGGAATGAAGAGCTAGAATGGCCACAGAATAAGTAACTGACACGAACTAAGAACAAATATGTACAATGTATGGCTAACTTACGTTTCTGTCAGAATAAAATATTGGAAAAAACAAAGCTGCTGTGTCATAAGAAAACTTGACACAGAATTATCAGTCTTGGGATGTATCTTTGAAAGTGCTGGTCTATAAAATATTGGAATCTTTTGGACACTATGGCAAAGTATTAAGTTATATAAGAAAGGGAAAAAATTAAGCTAATCTCAGACTTCTTCACTCCAAAATCTTAAATGTATTATTACAATATAATTTTTTTTCACAGAAACATAAAAAATACTGATATGAATCATCAGAAGGTAAGAAGAAAAACATATGTGGTGACCTATCACACAAACAATGAACCGACTACCACATGTTCTCGCTCATAAATGAGACCTGAACATTAATCACAAGAGCACAAAGGAGGGATCGGCAGTCGTAGAACACTGTCAGCGGAGAAGGGGCGCACATAACAACACAATGGGTGCCTGGTCCTAAACCAGGGGAAGTGAGGACCATTCAGAAGCCCGACTTCACCCTCACGTAGACACTTATATACCTAATCCTGATTTGTACCCCATCTCTACAATAAAAGAGTTATAAAAAGATGTAAGCTAACACCAAAGAAAACATGGATAATATAGGAAATTATAGAAACAGAATATTTAAAGTACAAAAATCTAATATATATTAAATGGTGAATTAAAACAAAATTACCTATCATTTTATTAACTGTACCTGGGACAAACTAGTTTAACAAAAAGTACTACCAGAATACATACATAATTTAATACATAAGCTGCACATAGATAATTCGAAAACAAATTTGTATTTAAATTTCTGAGTAAAAGTAAAAATATAACTAAGACCAGATGGAGCAAATGCTAAATTTTTGCAGTAAGAAAAACAGTGAATAGCATATAAATACATGTATAGGTTGAATAAAAAATAAAACTTTATAATGATACAAAATGCAATTCAAAATAAATATCATTTTGGCATGAATATTTCTACACCAAATAACATACAATTAAAATCTATGAAGTAAAACCTGAGGGAAGCAAGAATAAAAATTTTAAAAAACTGTCTTAAAAAGATATCTGTATCCTTAAAATTTTTGTTTACTTATCTAAATCCCAGACAGATTAAGTAAACAAAAAAATTCAAGTCTATATATAAAACATTGCCATTAAGATAAACTTAAAACGCATATTAAATTACAGCATAATGAAGCATCTTCTCAAGTTCCCATGAAACATTTACCAAATATTAGTCCTCAAAGAAAATGTTCTTATATTCCAAACTGTTGCAATAGCATGGACCACATTCCGTGACAAAAGTACAAGAAAACTTGGCCGATGTAACCAAATAAAACAACTCAACATCCAACCACTCAATTTCAAATAGGAAATATTTTCTTTTATGCCACAAGTTTGGTCAAAGGGGAAATCAGAAATTAAAAGAAGATGTAACCAAACAAAACAACTCAGCATCCAACCACTCAATTTCAAATAGGAAATATTTTCTTTTACACATTATATATTAAATTAGGAAGAGATGTATTAAAGGTAAGACAATGAAAAGGAAGAGATAAAATATGCATACAGAAATTGGTGATCAAGAGCACCATAAAACTAATAATCACACATGCAAGAATGCCATAAAACTAACCATTACATGCAAGAACGCCACAAAACTAACCAAGCACATGCAAGAACACTGTAAAACTATCCATCACAGGTAAGAACACCACAAAACTAACCAACACACATGCAAGAGCACCGTAAATCTAACCAACACATACACAATCAGCATAAAACTAACCATTACACAGAAAAACACCATAAAACTAACCATTACATGCAAGAACACCACAAAACTAACCAAAACACATGCAATAGCACCATAAATCTAACCATAGCACATGCAAAAGCACCATAAAACTAACCAACACACACACACACACACACACATACACACACACACAAGGACTCCATAAAACTAACCAACACACACACAAGAACACCATCAAACTAACCATTAGGTGCAAGAACACCATAAAACTAATTAACACAATGCAAGAACACCATAAAACTAACAAACACAAAATGGTAGAACACCATAAAACTCACCCACACAAACACACACAAGAACACCAAAAAACTAACCAACACACACAAAAGAACACCATCAAACTAACCATTAGGTGCAAGAACACCATAAAACTAACCAACACACACACAAGAACTCCATCAAACTAACTAACATACACAGAAGAACACCATAAAATTAACCCCCCCAAGTTTGTTCTTTGAAAATAAACACAAATCATTAAGTAACATAATGTAGAATAAAGGTGGAAAGCCCAGACCCACAAAATTTAAACCAGAAAAAAAATAAATAAATAAAACTCCAACATTTGTAAGATAAGACACAAAAATAAATAAGACACTTTGGTTAAATTTATGTACATCTTGAATTGTCTTTTTCTAAAAAAATATACATTAGGAAAAGTGACTTGAATAGATTAAATAAACAGATCAACTTTCTTATCCAAAAAGTTTTCAAGCAGCTGCCCCTTGCCTTCTCCAAATATAAACACATACAGAGCACTAGTGCTTTTTCCCCAAGTGAATTCTACCAAGCCTTCAAAAGCATAAAATTTTTATATTATCTATACCAGTGTTCTCAAAATTACAAATCATTTGGAGATGTTATTAAAAGACAGATTCTGATTCCATGAGTCTGGGTGGGATCTAAGATTCCAGAAAGTTCCTATGTGATGCTGATTCTGTTAGTTAGCAAACCACATGTCCAGTTGCATAAGTTTAAACCTAGAGAAAGAAAGGTTCCAAACACTTTGTACAAAGTACACTCTAAAATTGATACTAAAATCTTATCAAAAGATTCCTTCAAAAGACCACTACAGACCAACTTCTTTGTTAGCTTTGATGGCATTAAGACTAAGGCAAAATAAAATACTTATAAGTAGAATCAAATAGTTAATTGAAAGAAACACACACTCCTACCAAAGAGCGTGATTTTACAAATTCCCCCACTGTTTGGTGTTAGCAAAAACATGAATAAAATTCACCATATTTATAGGATAAATGAGAATAACTGATACTCTTCAAAGATGCTGAAAAACTATTTGATAAAATTATTCGATGAAATTTTTATTTATTTGTATAATTTGAGTAAAATTAATAGTGTAGATATAAAACAATGAATAAAACAAATAGAAGTTGTCTCATTAAAATTAGAAAGAAGACAAGGATTTTTTGCAATCACCATAATTACAGTATTGGTTGTTTAGATGACACTGAAATTAGGCAAGAAAAGAATCAGATATTTTCAAAAGAGAAGGGAAAATGTATCATTGAATGTAACTGACATAAATGCATAACTGAAAAACCCATGAAAATTAATTGGGATCAGTGGAATTTTAGTTTATTATAAAGGTTGCTTTTCAAATCAGTGGAGAAAACAATTCCAATAATGTGTTGGGACCACTTGCAGAGGCATTTGAAAGGGAAAGGAAACCTAATCTTTCTTTGCCTAGCACAAGAACAAATTCTAGGTAGAGCTGGGGGCAGTGCCTCACACCTGAAATTGCAGCACTTTGGGAGGCCAAGGCAGGAGAATAGCTTGAACCCAGAGTTTGAAATATGACTAGGTAACATAGTGATACCTTATCTCTACAAAAAATATGCCAGATGTGGTGGCATACACCTGTAGTTTTAGCTAGTTGGGAGACTGAGGCGAGAGGATCACTTGAGCCCAGGAGTTTGAGGCTGTGGTGAGTCTTCATGGTGCCACTGCACTCCAGGCTGATCAACAAGGTGAGTCCCTATCTAAAAAAAAATAGATGAGAAAAAATTTAGATGTAAACCATAACAACAAAAAACAAGCAATAACTAACTACAATAAGCACTCTAAACACATATACATATGCACAAACAATATAAAAGTAGTAGAACAAAAGAGAGATGAACTTTTTTTTTTTTTTTTGAGTTCGAGTCTCTGTCGCCCAGACTGGAGTGCAGTGGCCACTCCCGGCCACTGCAGCCTCGACCTGCTGGGCTCCGGCGATCCTTCTGCCTCAGCCTTCCAAGTAGTTGGAACTACAGGCATGCACTACCACGCCCAGCTAATTTTTTTGATTTATTGTAGAGATGAGGTCTCACCAAGTTTCCCAGGCGGGTCTCGAACCCGCGGGCTCAGACAATTCACTCACCTCAGCCTCCCAAGATGCAAGATTACAGGCTGAGCCACCGAGCCCGGCTTGATGAACTTATTTTTGTGTAATGACCATGCATATCAGAAAACAGAAAAGCTGATGAGAAAAATGTTGAATTATTAATTATATAAAAATATGAATTATTAATATTTGACCAATTTAAAAGTCAGAACTCTTGAATGACAAAAGTATGTCTTAAAATGTCAAAGAGGATTTCTGGGAAGATGGTGATAAAGCCAGTTGGGCTATGCGAGTCATGGTGTGAGTCAGTGTACGTACAGAAAATTCTGTGTATACGTCTGCCAGTAAGTGGGTGTGTGAGTGGCTGACTGAGTGGGGACTTAGGAACTAGTAGCCAGGGCTTTCCTGGTGAAGTGGCTGGTGCTGCAGCTGCTCTGTTTGGTCCCTAGCACTTCCTGGGTGCAGAAGTCAAGTGCCATTGTTTTAAAATCAGCAAAGCCCTTCCTGGGAAGAAGCTGCCGGGAGTGATTGCCAACTCCAGGCTCGGCCTCACCACTCCTGAACTTGGCTGGACACTGGTAGTAAGGGCTGCAGAGGGAGCACAGCAAGGGAACCAGAGGCTGAGCCTCACAGGAGAAGATGAAAGAGATACCCAGTCACTATCTTGAAAACTGTGCAGGAAAGTTCTTTGGCTTGCTCATCATGTACTGACAAACCCGATCTCTGTGACTGGCAGATTAACTATTCAGAGGTTGGTCAGCACCCAGAAGGAATATCCCAAAAGCACAAACTCGAGGGACAAGACCAGTGCTGAGTCTCAGGTGCACCATCACTTACGTTTATTCAGTCATGGGACAAAGGGTATGATCAGAAAACAATGAGGAAGACCCCAAAAGAGATCAGCAGTGAGTCCAGGGCTGACCCAACTCCCTCCTCCTTAGCAATCCTATGAATGTCAGACCCACACAACTGGGGCATGACTGAGAGGGACAAACCTAGGTGGAACCTGGACGCCAGCTGTGACAGGAGGACTCTAATCCAGGATAAGCCTGGCTGGGGTGCCTCCTGCCAGCACCTGGGGAAGAGACAATCGTACGCCTCTCCACCAGAGGAGATCCCCCTGAAAATTACAAGAGTGGGAGGGGAAGACTGAAGCCTCGCCCATCCCCACTGCCTCTTCCACCTTCCTCCAGTGGGACACTGGGGAGATTGTGAATGAGACCGCAGCTCCGCAGGAGACAGCAGAGGGGCTAACCTGTGAGAAGGTTCTATCTGGATTCTTCCCATCTTTTTTTCTTTCTTCTTTTTTCTTTCTTCTTTCATTTTTTGCTTTCTGTTTATGTATGTATGTGAATGATTGAGTGTTCATCTTTCAGTTTTTTTATTTGTTTGTTTTGAGTTTTTTGTTCTTCCTTTTTTTTTAGTTTAAGGTGTGTATGAATGTGTGTGAGAGTTCAGTTTGAATTATTATTATTATTATTTAACTTTTTTAAAAAATGTATTCAATATTTTTTATTATGATATTGTGGGGTACAGTTAAGGGTTAGGTGTACAAATATGCCTCGTTCAGGCACCCTTGTTGATAGGAAGTGTCTCCCCGTCCCCAGACAGATATTTACTACCATTAATCCCATCACCCC